>SJYC01057765.1:0-33018 GCA_006408675.1 Madoqua kirkii
CTTTGGGATTGGAATGAAAATTGACCTTTTCCAGTCCTGTGGCCACTGCTGAATTTTCCAAATTTGCTGGCCTATTGAGTGCAGCACTTTCAGAGCATCATCTTTCAGGATTTGAAATAGCTCAACTGAATGCAATAACCTCTAGTAGCTTTGTTCGTAGTGATGCTTTCTAAGGCCCACTTGACTTTACATTCCAGGGTGTCTGGTTCTAGGTGAGTGATCACACCATCATGATTATCTTGGTCGTGAAGATCTTTTTTGTAGAGTTCTTCTGTGTATTCTTGCCACCTCTTCTTAATATCTTCTGCTTCTGTTAGGTCCATAACATTTCTGTCCTTTATCAAGCCCATCTTTGCATGAAATGTTCCCTTGGTATCTCTAATTTTCTTGAAGAGATCTCTAGTCTTTCCTAGCTTTAGATAGCTGTAGAGACTCTAAATCAAGGATTCCCAACCACTGAAGTTCCTTTGCAGTATTCAGGTCAGGTATTTCAGACCATGAAGCAAAGTCCTTTTTGGTTAAAAGTTGCTAAAAATAATATTTTTCTTTATAAAAATTATATTGAGAAGGGTTATGAAGAAAGGAACCAGGTTATTTTAGAAATAATGTCAAGCAGTAGAAAATGAAAGTAATTTTCCTTTTTCCTTTTGCTTTTCACCAAAAGAGTACATAAGGATATAATCAGAAAATATGGCTAGCTTAATAAAATGGAGGAGGGTAATGGTATGCAATTAAACCCTCTCCCCCAACCCCTATGAGAAGCTTTATTTTTGAATGCTTCCATTACAATGGAATTAGCTTCAGATTTCAGCCAGTGAGGCTCAAGCATTCTTGGAGAGTTTATTTTTCTCCTTAACTTAAGTGACATTTAAATATATAGCATGTTGTATGCAGAGCTGTTTGGGGTTAGCAGGTTATGTTGGCAGCAAGAGAATTAGAAAGTGCACTCACTATGATGGTAGATGTCCTAGTGCTTTTCTGTTTTGTGTGTGATTCTCTCTCACAATATCTCTGTTTATAGCACCCACAAATGGACTTGTAATCAGGTTTTATAAAAGAGATCTGGGATCATGTGTCTAAGCAACCCAGTTTGTGATACGAGTCAGCCACTAATAGACGATCTATTTTCTGTCTTAAAGATGCAAATGAAACTTTTCACATTCTTCTTTGAGGATAAAGAGTTACACTTTAAGTCATTTTTTGCCCAAACACATTCAGAGATAAGGCTTCACAAGCCCTGACATTATTTTGTTACGTGCATCTGCTAAGGAACCGAGATACAATTCAGCTACTGAAAACTGATGACTGTGGACCTTGACAGCACTTCACTTCCTCTGTGTTCTGATTATACACTGAGAAGACCTGTATCTCTTCCAGTTCAGCTAGAATCTGGTGAAATTCAAGAACTCCAAGGCGTGGCAGAGATCTGTCCTATTATTGGGTATCATCTTCTATTTTAGAGAAGTCTCTTGGTTGAGTCATTGTTAAAGCATTTGATTCTCTTTTCATTATTGGGACCCACTATCCTCAGGTCACGTTTCTATAGGATCTATAACTGCTTTGCCACACAAATTAAACACCAGGATATTTTATACATATATGCCAGTGTTTCAGTTCTTGTCAGTCAGAGTTTTTACAATATAAAGATTACAACCTGATATTAACATCTAATCTGTTGTGCTCCTTTTATGTGTGAAAATGAGAAACCCTGTTGAGGTGCAAGATTTCTTATCCTCTTTGTTACTCTGTTTTTAAGTTATTCCAGGGAGTAAAATGATTTGCTTATCAATTTACTGTAGTGATAAAGTATATCTGTGAATCAGAATAATCAGAAATCTAGGAGATCTACAGGCTGTTTGGCATTTAACCCAGCCCCACTAAAACCTTCAGTGGGTTTTTCTTCCTCCATAGAATAAATACAGCCCTGGTTTATTAAAACTGTGCCTCCAATAGTGATAGGATTGCTTCACATGAAGAAAGAAACCTAGAAATGTGTTGCCTTAGGAGAAGGATGTTAAAACTTTCAAACATGTTGATTTTGTCTTTTTCTCCCTCAGGTGTACTTCAAAAGGAGGCAGCCAGATATCACTCATAGTGACTTGTGGTTATGAATGTTTCCAGTGGACAGCCCTCAGCCTTCACAATTTTTGAGTCAGCACTGAGATTCTACCATGAATTCATGTCTATTCCAAAGGCTTTCTTTCCAATAGGGTTTGCACTGCATAAACTATATTCTACTTTTTTTTACACCAGCAACAAATATTTACACATTACAAGATGTTAGTTCTCCAACTTCACTCAAAATATCAAGTTCTGGAAAAAGGATTTATTTATTTATATATTATAATGTTTTCTCTTTTATGCAAATGAAAGGCACAGGCCACCGATAGCAGCTGTGTCCCAGATTTTGTGTCTTGAGAGACTCCAGAGCCAAACTCATTTCCTAAGATTTGAGACAAAGTTGTTATAGATGGTTTTTTACTGTTCCCAGAATTACATATTGCTTTCTGATATTATCAGGGAATCTGTTTACTTGAAGACTGTGTGAAGTTGCTGTTTTGTGTCACCACTTCATTTAATGTGACTAAGATCCATTTTTCCACCAAAAGACCTCTGGTTAAAATGCTACAGAAAAAAACTGATAGGGAAAACATGCCATATACTATAGTTTAAGTAACCAAAAAAAAAAAAAGGATATATGGTTAAATACAGACGGACAATATTATATGTTCTAAGAGAGAAGGAAGAGAAAATATGCTTTCTCAAAATAGGAGCCCTTCTAGAGGATTTGCTAATGAAGGACAGATATGTGCTAGATTGTCTTCTAGATAGAGGATTTTAGTTTTTTTACATTAAAAATTGTGATAAAGTATATAAACATAACATTTGCCATATAACCATTTTTAATCACACAATCCAGTGGCATTAATCACATTCACAGTGTTGTGCAGCCATCATTGTCTGGGTCAGGTCAGTTCAGTTCATTTCACTCACTCAGTCGTGTCCAACTCTTTGTGACCCCATAAATTGCAGCATGCCAGGCCTCCCTGTCCATTACCAACTCCCAGAGTTCACCCAAACCCATGTCCATCGAGTCAGTGATGCCATCCAGCCATCTCATCCTCTGTCGTCCCCTTCTCCTGCCCTCAATCTTTCCCAGCATCAAGGTCTTTTCAAATGAGTGGCTCTTCACATCAGATGGCCAAAGTATTGGAGTTTCAGCTTCAGCATCGGTCCTTCCAATGAACACCCAGGACTGATCTCCTTTAGGATGGACTGGTTGGATCTCCATGCAGTCCAAGGGACTCTCAAGAGTGTTCTCTGACACCACAGTTCAAAAGCATCAGTTCTTTGGCACTCAGCTTTCTTTATAGTCCAACTCTCACATCCATACATGACCACTGGAAAAACCATAGCCTTGACTAGACAGACCTTTGTTGGCAAAGTAATGTCTCTGCTTTTTAATATGCTGTCTAGTAACTTTTAGTAATTATGTGCTTCCTATTCAGTGTGTTATTTCTGCAGTCATTTTGATAAGTTTCATTTTTCTAGGAGTAGCTCTATTTCCTGTGAGTTTTTGAGCTTGACTGGCATAAATTTATTCACAACATCTTATATGTTTAGTCTTCGCAGCATTTCTAACTGTATTCTTTTGGATTTTTAATTTTCTTTGAGCCTTTTTTTATGAATAATTTTGCATAATTTTTTCCTGTTTTCAAAGAATCAATTTTTTGTTTGATTGCTGCTCTTTCTTTTTTCCCTAGTTCATTGTATCATTCTTTCTTTTCTTCAACTTTTCCTTTACTTTGAGGGTTTTTTCTATAAATTCTTAAATTGGAAACAGTTTAACAATGTCATTATTTTTGTAATATAAGTATATAAAGCCTTTCCCCCCCACTAAGACCCACTTTAGCTGCAACCTGCAAGTTTTGAAACTCACGACCAATCAATAGCCATAGTATTATATATTTTCTAAGTCCTAATTTAATTCATTAACTATGTTTTACCCATGTGTTATTCATAAGTATAATGTTCTCTAAATTTCAAATGCTAATGGATTTTTTTTTATTAGATTGACCCAGGTGGAAAGGCTAACATTCAGCCCTTTTATAAGTCATACAGTGGCACTTTAATGTGGCTCAACCTAATAGTTTTCTTTTTTTATTAATAACATAATGTCATTTTGGTCAGACAACATTAGATTGTGGATTTTAAATCAAAGTTAATCACATTCACACAAAAAGTCCGTGTTACCCTTGTTTTGTATTTTATTTGGGGAGGGGGTTTAAAATGTTACAAGTATGTTTGTAATCAGTAATTTTCAAATAAAAATCCTCCCCAAGTACTGGAATGTTTTCTGATATGTGTTGCAAGCTGGTTCTCTGGGATGCAGACTGGGATGGAGTTTAGTGCTGGGATGAGTATCAAGGGTTCCCCTGGGATCAACACCTGTGGCTTCAGGAGGGAATAAACAGGATCGGGCAGAGGGAAAGATCAAGATGCATCACTGGCCAGAAGATCTTAACTGACCCCATGGAAAGCTGGAGTGAAGATGGCCCTTCAGGGTTATCCTGACATGCCAGGAGCCAGCACGGGAGATCCCACCCATCACAAGGTCATGCGGAGAGGCCTGATGAGCAAGGCGAGTCAGGCTTCAGGGATTCCCCCTCGGGTATTCCTGAACATCTACCCCCCAATACCAGAGTCTGCCTGCCTTATTGTACTGTGCTTTTCCACTCTTCTGACATTCTCTGGAAAAAAGTTCAGGGCTTCAGTCTCCTGCATATGAAAAGAATGTTTCAGCTCAAACCCCTCTGATGGCTCTCTAACTTGCCTGACAGGTTCCCCTGGACTTTTACAGTTTGTGAATTGCTTATAGCCACTTAACTGTAAGAGGCACAAAGCTTAAAGCATCTTAAAGATACAGAGCCTTTTCTAAAGAGCTAAAAATTATATTGGTAATGGGTTTTAACTGTTGACTCAATGCCTGCTGCCAGGCCTCCATATTCTTTATCTTTTAGGCACCTAAAGGATATTAATCAATGTAATCGGGATATAGAAAAAGGAATATAGTCGTTTTGATGTTAGCAACACTAGACTTTTGAGTTACTTTTCTCTTTGTTATAAATCACTGTACTCCTTTTACTTGTTATAAATTGTTGTGCCTTTGCTATGTAAGAATGTAACTTTATTTAGTGCTTTCTGAGAGTGGCACCAGACTTTGGGAAAAACAACACTGTTAGGGCAAATAAGGCTTCTGACAAACCCTTATCAGAAAAAGGGCTGTAAAATGTTAATTGGCCCTCTGGCCAGAAGATGATGTAAATCTAAGACTTGCATATACAACTAGTTATGCAGAGAGAAAGCCTGGTTTTGATAAGAGTCAGGGCTGCTGATGCTGCATAATTTTATATTATCCATTAATCTCTATGTACAAAAAAAGAGATATAAAAGGCCTTTCTAGACAATAGAGGATGGGCCAGTCATTGGACTGGTTTCCCCTGTATCTTACTCTATTTTCTGGCTGAATTCCCATCTGGAGTAAGGAGGCTCACCACGTCTATTTACTTGCCCTGGCTTCTAAGATCCATTAGAGGGAGTCCAAGGCGGGGCACCCTCCGATATTCAAATGGATGCTGATGGCCTAATGTAGATGGTGCAAACTTCTTGTCCTGAAGTTTTTTTATTGGCTTTCCCTGGAAAGCAAGTTATTTAGAATCTTTTCTCCGCTAAATTTTTCTACTACACTATTTCTTCCTAATCTCTTTTATATTTCTAATTAAATAAATAAGTTTTCCTTGCCCACACCATCTCTCCTTTGAATTTCCCTGGATCCACTGGGGCTGGACCCCAGCACTGACATGTCCAGTGGCCAGGATGGGACCTCCACCTGGATGGGACATTGCATAGAAGTGCCCCCAGAAGACCTGGTGGCTGAAGACTGCCCACCTGCAGCACTTCCAGCAACTGGAGAAAGAGTCCTTGAAGGGCGGTCTGGGCAGCCCATCTCCATGTTATGCAACAGCATTTGTCACGGTTCCAGACATGGGTGATTAGGCTGTGCTGTGGGAGAAACTCTTGGTGACCGACATGTCAGGCAAAACAATGATTTAGTGATTCTTCTCAGTGCCCGTTGGTCCAGAAAAAGCAGAGGAGAAAGCCCATGTAGAGGGCCTAGCCTCATCTCTAGGGTCAGTCCTGTTGTCACCCCTGCTAGGAAGTCACCTTAAGATTAATCCTTATCCTAGGTAACCTGGATTTCTATAATAACCTAATCACCTCTCATTTGTTAAACTGAACCATCTTTGGTTAGTGTCCTGTTGTCACCATCTTGAGATACTTCATTTTTAAACAAGGGTCCCTGTTCTTTCTGTTTTGCAGTTCCAGACATGGGTGATTAGGCTTGCTGTGGGAGAAACTCTTGGTGACCGACATGTCAGGCAAAACAATGATTTAGTGATTCTTCTCAGTGCCCGTTGGTCCAGAAAAAGCAGAGGAGAAAGCCCATGTAGAGGGCCTAGCCTCATCTCTAGGGTCAGTCCTGTTGTCACCCCTGCTAGGAAGTCACCTTAAGATTAATCCTTATCCTAGGTAACCTGGATTTCTATAATAACCTAATCACCTCTCATTTGTTAAACTGAACCATCTTTGGTTAGTGTCCTGTTGTCACCATCTTGAGATACTTCATTTTTAAACAAGGGTCCCTGTTCTTTCTGTTTTGCACTGGGTGTTATAAATTACGTAACTTGGCCTAACAACCAGTACTCATAAGCATTCTGTCTTCTTATAAAACTAAGTGAGAAAAAGACTTTAAACTGTGCCCTATTCACTTTTTAATTCCATCTCCCAGCACAGTATGTGTCACATAGCAAGTACCCCATAAATGTTTGCTGAATGCATGAATGAATGGTATCTGAGAACAAACCTTCCTTCACAACTTCATAATTTTGAAGTTTTAAGAGGTAGCCTGGGATATAAGAAAGCCCTGGTTTTGGAGTCAGTAAGTCATAGATCTGCATGCCAGTTCTCTCTATACTACTTATTAGCAGTGTGAGTGTCCAAAGAATGTACTGTCCAGAGTGGGACACTTGAGAGTGAAAGGAAAGCAATAACCAGCCAAGGTGCCAGGAAAATAAACTGGTACCATCCTTGACAAAATGAGCTCTAGTCACCCCATGGCCATGTAGCCATAGTTAAATGCTTGGGCAAGTGTCTCAGCCTCTGAATCTCAGCTTCATCTGGAAAATGAATATAGTTTCTGCACTTCAGTTCTTTGGTTGGGACGATGGATGGACAAAGAGCATCCAAAGACACAAGGGGGAATCATTGACCTTGGTGATTCCTAATTACCAGGAGAGGAGAGACAGCAAGAAGGATGTGGATGAAGGTAGGTTTGTAGACTGTAGAAGGTGTATTTGAGGAGGTCTCATTTAATGGCTTAAACCAAACTGTTTCTCCTTCACATATAAAAATGAAATATGCACACGAGGAGCACATGCCCTGGAGTCAGGCTTTCAGGGACAGTTACTGGTTCCTCTGGGCGCTGACTGGGGTTGGTTATGATTCTGCTACCTGCTAATTGTGGGCTCTCAAGGTTAGGAAGCCCACTGTGTCTCAGTTTCTCTGATAGTTGAAGTGAGGTTAGTGCAGTTCTCAGAGGGTTGTTGCAAAGGTAACTGTGACAGTGACACTCACAGCGTGGCCTGTGGGCTAGTGCCAGTCTATGGCCTGTTTGTAACTATGTTAGAAATAAGTACAGGAAATTCAAGAAAACTAGACATGTGCAGCCATCTGTTATTTCTGGGACATCTACTCCGAGGAGGGGTGGGATCCTGAACAGCCCAGAGACCAGTGTGATTGTTGCACTTGCAGAGGGAAGGTGCACACAATTGAGCTGAGCTCTAGCCGTGCTCAGTGGGTCATTGATTAGGTTGCAATGGGCTGAGAATGTAAAATTAAATAAAACTGATTCTTAACCCCAGAGAGGTGAGAAGCACTGCTTTTGAACTATGCTGGATTTGTGATTAGTGTCCTATCAGTACTACCTTCTACAGCACTACCCTCTTTATTAATTGTTACCATCATATTTATGTTTAAACTTAGACCACACAGGCTTCCAAAAGGCCCTATTATACATTACCGATATTTTTAATGGCATTAAAAAGTTAGAAATAATTAAATCCCTGTTCAAGTCTGGAGGGCTTTTTTTGGAAAAAAAAATCTAAAACCAATACTATGCTTATATTTATACTGATGCTATTCTTGAATCAGCAGCATGGTCCTAATGTTGAAGAAGGTCCCTGGAAACACAATAGACCACTTTAAAGCCTTCAGAGTTTTTTAAACACAAAGTTTTATGTGTAAGCTGTTAATTTTTCTTTAAAAACAGAAAGAATGTGGATTAACTGAGCTTTTGTTTTTTAAACCTAATGTAGTAAGGAAAAAAAAATTTCCCCCAAAACCAAAACAGCAACGTGTGCTGAAAAGCTGGGAGAAATAATTTTTTTTTTAAATTTAGAACTAAAAAAATAACATTACAGAAGGAATGACATGCTTGAGTTCAGTGAGACCTCCTTCTGTACTCCAGGCCCAGATGACTTCCCTTAGGAGTGAAAATTGGGATTGTGTGATTTTTTAAAGAAGAACAAAGATGAAAACAGATATACTGAACATGTTTTACTCAAAGTTTATTTTGGATGGTTCTGACTAGATTCACTCTTCACTTAGCAAACATGCTCACGATTATCCATTCCAATTGGTGGAAGCTTTGGGTATTCCAAAGCAGTGTTTAATTCAAAAGCTAATCATATTTAATTATAGAGGATATTATGGAAAAATATTTTTTAAATTAAATTTTGCATAATACCTAGACAAAAAATGAGTCTCTGAGATGGAGTTTATATTATATTAGAAATGTAAGTCTTTGGAAGAAAAGCTATGACCAATCTAGACAGCATATTGAAACGCAGGGACATTATTTTGTCAACTAAGGTCTGTCTAGTCAAGGCTATGGTTTTTCCAGTAGTCATGTATGGATGTGAGAGTTGGACTGTGAAGAAGGCTGAGCACCAAAGAATTGATGCTTTTGAACTGTGGTGTTGGAGAAGACTCTTGAGAGTCCCTTGGACTGCAAGGAGATCCAACCAGTGCATTCTGAAGGAGATCAGCCCTGGGATTTCTTTGAAAGGAATGATGCTAAAGCTGAAACCCCAGTACTTTGGCCACCTCATGGGAAGAGCTGACTCATTGGAAAAGGACTCTGATGCTCGAGGGATTGGAGGCAGGAGGAGAAGGGGATGACAGAGGATGAGATGGCTGGATGGCATCACGGAATCGATGAACGTGAGTCTGAGTGAACTCTGGGAGTTGGTGATGGACAGGGAGGCCTGGCGTGCTGCAATTCATGCGGCTGCAAAGAGTCAGACATGACTGAATGACTGAGCTGAACTGAACTGAATGATAAACAGAGAACTGAGGTTTTTAAACTCTATATTTTACAACTATAAAATATTTATAAATCCATGAGTTTATACTGATTCTGATAAGACATAAAATAGACAGGAGGAAGGGTAAGTTCTTTTTTGCAATAGAATGCCAACTCCCAAATATAGACAGGCTGACACAAAAGTATCATATGTCAGCCATCATAAATAATTCAGACAAAATTCATCATTGGCTGAATATACTGAGAATGTTCGAGGTTGGGGGAGGCATGGAATTTTCATAGACTCAAAGTATCTTCCTTGATTAATTCTTTAGGGAAGAGTTGTATTTTTAAAGTGGAATTACCTGGCAAACACCAGGCTAAGCAGAGTAAACCTGACTAATAATGAACCTACTGACACCCTTGCAATTTTTTTCTTGCTTCTTTAAAAATTTATTTTATTTAAGCATAGCTGATTTACAATGTTGTAAATTTCTGCTATTCAGCAGTGATTCAGTTATACAGGTACATACATTGTTTTTCATATAAGTTAAATGAAAGGTACAGCCTTTTCTTTCTTCTTTCCCAATTTTGACCCAGGTAGTGGTTTCATGTCTGTTTCTAACTCTTGCTTCTTAACCTGCGTGTAGGTTTCTCAGGAGACAGGTAAGGTGGTCTGGTACTCACATATTTAAGAACTGTCCACAGTTTGTTGTGATCCACAGTCAAAGGCATTAGTGTGGTCAATAAAGCAGAAGTAAAATGGCAAACCACTCCAGTATTCTCGCCTGGAGAATCCCATGGACGGAGAAGCCTAGTAGGTTACAGTCCACGGGGTCGCAAAGAGTTGGACACGACTGAGCAACTGAACTGAACTGAACTGATGGGCTTCTTTTATACTCTTGACCAGGGATCCCAGATGTGAGTGACAGGTCTGTTAAATGCTTCTCAAAGTGTGTTCAGAGGACCCCCTCCATCAAAACCCACTGGGTTGTTGGTTAAAAATTCAAATTCCCAGGTACCACTTGTGTAACAACCTAGATCAGATCTTTGAGGCTGGAGCCCAAGAACCTGCATTCTGACCCCTCCCCTAGTGACTCTGATCCACAGCAGAGCTGCTGCTGCTGCTGCTAAGTCATATCAGTGGTGTCTGACTCTGTGTGACCCCATAGGTGGCAGCCCAACAGGCTCCTCTGTCCCTGGGATTCTCCAGGCAAGAATACTAGAGTGTTATTTACTTCTCCAATGCATGAAAGTAAAAAGTGAAACTGAAGTCGCTCAGTCATGTCTGACTCTTAGCAACCCCATGGACTGTAGCCTACCAGGTTCCTCTGTCCATGGGATTCTCCAGGCAAGAGTACTGGAGTGGGGTGCCATTGCCTTCTCCCACAGCAGAGCTAGAGGAGCACTTGTAATGGAGCGGGGAGGGGCATGGAGAGGAGCTGCCCCGAGGAGCAGGAAGCATCAGGAGAAGAGGGAGGTCCCAGGTCAGAGGAATGTGCTGACCAGGAGTTCACACCTTCCTGCTTCTCTCATGATTCTCCTCACAACCTGTCCTGACCCCACTTCCAGGGGCCAGATGCAGGGAGAAGCATCTAGAATGGGACAAGAGTGTCTTTCTGCCGACCATGAGGCTCTCAGGGGCTGCCCTGCAGAAGGAAGGACCCGAGTCAGGGGCAATAGGAGCAAAGGGCTGTGGCCACCTGGAGGGGTGACACAGACCCACCCAGGGAGTCAGGCTGAAGCTGCTGAGCAGATCTTTGGGCAGGGAGACCTCCTGTCCTGTGGGACATGGGAGGAGCTGAGACAGACTGTGTGGTCCCACCTGCCTGGGCTCAGAGGCTGCATCTGTCAGCTACAAGTCTATGACATTGATCAAAGTCCTTAAGCTCTGTAAGATGAGGCTCCTAATATTCTCCGAGCTTATGTTAAAATTAAATGTGATAGTTTTATGTTCAGGCCTGTGACACTGGCAGGAATAGGCAAGTACCATGGTCATCTTTGTACTGCCAAGAATCTCTGTAGCCACCGATGAGTCCAGAATCAGCATGATAAATAGTGCAAGAAAGCCCATTTGGGCACAACCCTTTTGGAAGCGCTTCTCATGCCAAGAGAATCGTGCTCGAAAAAGTAGGAATTGAAGTCAAACAACCAAATTCTGCCATAAGGAAATGTGTCAGGGTTCAGCTCACCAAGAATGGCAAAAAATCACAGCCTTTGTACCCAGTGATGGTTGCTTGAATTTTATGGAGGAAAGTGATGATATTCTGGTTGCTGGATTTGGTTATAAAGATCATGCTGTTGGTGACATTCCTGGAGTTTGCTTTAGGTTGTCAAAGTAGCTAGTGTCTCTCTTTTGGCTTTATATAAAGGCAAGAAGAAAGACCAAGATCATGAATATGGATGGTGAAAGCATTATAGTAATAAATTTTCATATATCCCCCCAAATTAAATGTGATAGTTAAATAAAAATACATCCTGCCACACAATAGAATAAGGGGCAGCTGCTGTTTACTGGGACACTCATTACCTTACACCTCTGCACTTCTTGATGCTCGATATCATAGGCACTTGTCACTGACTGTACTTAGTCACGTCTGACTCTGCAACCCTATGACTACAGCCTGCCAGCCGCCTCTGTTCATAGGATTCTTCAGGCAAGAGTACTAGAATGGGTTACCATTTCCTCCTCCAGGGCATCCTCCCCATCCAGACATGGAACTTGCATCTTCTGTGTCTCCTGCATCAGCAGGCCGATTCTTTACCGCTGACACTCCTTACCTGGGAAGCGCCTGTCACTGGTATCAGCCAGTGGTCTTATCAAGACCACTTGATCTTATCAAGACCAATTTCCTCACACCCACAGGGGGCGCTAGTGGTAAGGAATCTGCCTGCAACTGCAGGAGAACCAACAGAGGCAGGCTTCATTCTTGGGTAGAAAGATCCCCAGGAGGAGGATATGGCAACCCACTCCAATATTCCTGACAGAACTCCCATCCTCTGTCCATGGGGTCCCACAGAATCGTCACGATTAAGCACACACACACACACACCTCAGACCCCAGGCACAGGAAGGTTCCAGTTACAGACATGTGCCAGACCTGTGCTTGGCCAGTGGTCTGGAGCTCCAAGTTTCTTTGCCTAGGAGTGACTCCTAAAGTTACTGCCAAGCTGCTCATACTGTACATTTCCTAGAATTTCCCTCTCAGCAAGTCACATCTTGGGACTCAAGCAAGGGTTTGTGAATGAAGACTGTGGTGGTTTAGTTGCTGAGTCTTGTCCGACACTTGTGAATTCATCGACTGTAGCCTGCTAGGCTCCTTTGTCCATATGGGATTCTCCAGGAAATAATACGGTAGTAAGTTGCCATTTCCTTCTCCAGGGGATCTTCCCGACTCAGGGATGGACCCAGGTTTCCTGCTTTGCAGGCAGATACTTTACTGGCTGAGCTATGAGGAAAGCCCCAGAAGAGAAGGTAAAGTCACTCGGTCGTGTCCTGACTCTTTGCAACCCTATGGACTCTAGCCCGCCAGGCTTCTCAGTCCATAGGATTTTCCAGGCAAGAATATTGGAGTGGGTTGCATTTCCTTCTCCAGGGGTTCTTCCCAACTGAGGGATCAAACCCAGGTCTCCCACATTGCGAGTAGACTCTTTACCACCTGAGCCATCGGAGAATCTTTTAAAAGAAGTAACTGCAGGAGTGTAACCCTTGGAGAGGCACTCGCACACACTGTAGACTGTTCTGTAGCCAGCTTTTAATACCATGAGTGAATTGATACTGCCAGCGTCTGCCCATAAATCCTGCGTGTGTGTGTGTGTGTGTGTGCTTAGTCATGTTCAACTCTTTGAGACCCCATGGATTATAGCCTGCTGGGCTCCTCTGTCCATGCAATACTGCATGGGTTGAAATTTCCTTCTCCAGGGGATCTTCCTGAACTAGGGACTGAACCTTGCAGCTTCTGTATTGGCGAGGAGATTCTTTACCACTGAGCCACCAGTGATACCCAACTAGGCTGGGCTGGTATGAAACCTCCAGGGACAACCATGCTATACTGCAAATCACCACCAGGGGGCAGAAGACTCATGTATCCAGGTGAGCAGCGTGGAAAGGCCATGGAATGAGGGGCCAGGAAGACCTCACAGCGGGCAAGAGATGTCACAGGCCCCCACCTCACCCACCTCATCTACACCCTAGAGACAGAAGTGCACCTTCCTGCTCCTACAGAATCACCTAATTTGTTTACTTTGTTCCTCATCCAGACAGAGTCCTTATAACTTAATCATGGCAAAGGCCAGTGCTTTATAAAATCACCAAGGGAGCTCTGTACATCCAGTGCTGAAGCCTCATCTCAGTAAAATCAGAATCTCGGGAGATGGAAGGCAGGAATCAGCACTTTAAAAAACCCACAAGAGAGAAGCCAAACAATAACCTCTGTTGGAAACAAAAGATCTCATTTCTTCCCAAATGGCGCTGCTTTCATTACTAGAAAATGTTAGTTGCTCAGTTTTGTCTGATTCTTTGCAACTCTATGGACTATAGCCCACCAGAATTCCATGGAATTATCCACGTAAGAATACTGGAGTGGGTTGCCTATTTCCTTCTCTAGGGGACCTTCCCAACCCAGGGGTCAAACCCTGGTCTCCTCCATTGCAGGCAGATTCTTCACTGTCTGAGCCACCAGGAAAGTAGAAGACAGTTTAATTTCTTCCTGTTTTGTTACTGACTCTCCCCAGTCAGACCCCAAAGGCCAGGGGGTTTCATCTGACAGCTGTGTGTGTGTGTGTGTGTGTATGTGTGTGTGTGTGTGTGTGTGAGTCACTCAGTCATGTCTGACTCTTTGCAACCCACCAGGCTCCTCTGTCAGTGGTATTTCCCAGGCAAGAATGCTGGAGTGGGTTGTTATTTTCAGCTCCAGGGGATCTGCCTGACCCAGGGATCAAGCAGGTTCTTTACCACTGAGCCACCTGGGAAGCCCGTCTGTCAGGTATGGCTTGTGCCCATAGAATGTGCTTGAGAGGACATGCTTTCCCCTTGAAACACCCCTGGGACTGCTGCATGTGATTCCTGTCAGCTGGGGGATGGGCATTTCTCACAGGACAGGCTCAGCTGTGCTGCCCGTGGCTCCAGATCATGGTGTCAGGCTCAGCATCTCTGCACACGGCCCTCAGAGCTAAGGGGGTCGGCACAGCCATTTTGCATCAGGGAGTCTTGTCTGAAGGGCCAGGTGCGAGGTTTCTGTATGAGGTGCCCTGTGAGCAAGTGAAGCTCGACTCAGCACAAAAGGAAGAGAAGAAAGGTAACACTTTATTTCATTAAGTAAGTATTAGTTGCTCAGTCGTGCCCAACTCTTTGTGACCCCATGGAATTCAGCCTACCAGGCTCCTCTGTCCATGAGATTTTCTAGGCAAGGATGCTGGAGTGGGTTGCCGTTTTCTTCTCCAGGGGATCTTCCCAACCCAGGGATCGAACTCAGGTCTCCTGCACTGCAGGCAAAGTCTTTACTGACTCAGCTACAAGGGAAGAACTTGTAGCCCTTATTTCATTTTCCAGATTTTATTTTACTCCCAGGGAATTGTTGATGGAGTTTGTCGGTGACTGTTCTGTCACAGCCCAGCCTCCCTGAATATTAAGGGCCCCACTTCACCTTTAATGACTGTTTTCTTTGTTACCTGTGGAGATAATCTTGATGAGAAAGAGACCAATTTCTCCCTGTGCCTGGAGATCCAAAAGGGAAGGTACTGATACGATCAGTTCTGTTTGTTTTGTTTTTAAACCATAAGGTAACTCCCTCTTGGCTGGGGCTTGATGTTGCTCCTGAAAGAAGTGGGAGTCTGTGGTGCCCTTCATTTGAGGAAGACAACCTGATATTGCTTAAATGGGAAAGGGCCCAGCTATCAGGGTACACAGAGAACAAGGTGGAGTCCCAGATGAGAGGCTAAGACAGCCTCATCACTAAGGAAACACTGTTTTTATGCTTGTGGGACAAGAAGGAAGGGGGCACAGATATTGAGAAAAACATCCCACAAAAACTGGCTTGAACCAGCTAAAATCAAGATAGTGTTGAGCATGATCTGGCCTCTGATCTCTAACTCATTACACCTTCTTTATAACACTAAAAGTCACTCCCCTGCACCATGACAGGTGTTGTGATAGTTCCAAGGAAACCATAGAAAGCCATAGGAAGCCAAACAGTGATACTGAAGAGGGGTTGGGCTGCTCGCCGCTCAAAAGCCAATAAAGAGGCCAGGTTGGTGGAAAGGAACATTTACTTTATTTTGGATTGGAGAAGGAAATGGCAACCCACTCCAGTGCTCTTGCTTGGAGAATCCCAGGGATGGGGGAGCCTGGTGGGCTGCCATCTATGGAGTCGCACAGAGTCGGACACGACTGAAGCAACTTAGCAGCAGCAGCAGCAGCAGCAGCAGCATGTGGTGCATGGGGGAGCAGGGCACCTCTCCAAAGGCTGACTCCTGCTGCCTTGACAGTGAATGGACAAGAAATTTTATAGACAGAGGGAGAGAGTTACATGTCAGAACAGCAGAGTCAGCACTGACAGTCATCTTGAAATTGGTCACTGGTGGTCTGACCAGTGTCATCTTGATTAAGTACAGTTACTCTTCACTTCCAGGGTTGGTTGGTTCCCATTTCTCGAGGTCAGTTCTCAGGACTGTGGCAGCTTATGACATGGCTACAGTCTGGTCATCATGTAGTTCTTTTACTTGGAGGGGTTTTCAGTACCTATAAGACAGCTCACAGGATATGGTTCAGAATATTATCTATAGCCCTTGGGGAGGAATTAAGAGGTCCTTGCTTATGCTTAATGACTACATTATTATTATTTAGTCTCCTTTAACTGTTTTCTTTTGCTTCTGCATGTTCTCACTTCTGGGATTAAACTTATTTTTTGGCTAAAGATTTTCCACAGACAAAAGGCAGGCAGAGGACATGGGGGGCAAGGACCATAGGGTCCTGCTCCATTTCAAAAGTGTGCAGTGGTTCAGTTCTTGAATATCCCTGTTCCTTCCCTGGAATAGCAAGAATATTCATCCCGCTCATTATCGTATGAAATTACCCAGCCCATAACAGTTAACAACCCGTGTCCTCTTGCCTTCTGAGAGAGTCCACATTTTGACTGTGGAGTGTGTGTCTCCCTGAATAAGTCCATTTTCTCTCTACTTCAGCTCCTTCTTCAACTCTGTCCCGCAGGAAGCCAAAGACCCTCGCTTGGAAGCTGGTCCCTGGTACTCCCATATCTCCCAGGATAAGATATTTCCTTCTCCTGCACCACTTGTAATGTGGAAGATGAAGAATAGGGACTATAGTTCTAACCTGATTATAAAGCAGATGATCTAGTTTTAGAAAGAGTTCTTATTTATCTTCCTAGTGCTGTTTCTTGAACCTTAGCAAAGTCTGGTTTCCACTTTTCCGGGCAAATGTTTTTTAAAATGTATTATGTTTTTAAAATCAGCTCTGCTGTGGGATTTTTAAGGAAGGATGTAACTGGGGTCTCATCTGCTCCCCAGCTGGATGGCACATGCCTCATCTCCCTCTATGGCATTCTCATCCTGGCTCACAGACTCCGTAAGCCTGCTGCCACCCCCTTTCTGAATTTTCCAGACCACAAGTGGGAAATCAGGTTTTTACTTATAACACAAGATGATGGCATGGGAGTCTCCTCTGCAAAGAGGCCAACCCATCTGGCTTCTAGCAGGAGGTAAGGCACCAGTCATACTTGGGGGAGTTCTATCATATCTGGTTTCCCTCCTACTTTGTCCTTGCCTGGGAGGTTGAGGATGGTGATGTTTGGGGACAGAGATCTCCCGCTCTCTGCCTCTTGTCCCCAGAGCTTTGCTCTCCTCTGACTTGGGTTTCAGTCTCTCTTCTCTGCAGGAAAATTCAGTTGGTTAAGTTTTCTTGAAAACTGTGCTCTTTATGCTAGCACCAGTGGCCTTTAAGCTATTACCTCAAGAATTGCATTTTCATTCCTTTATCACAAACATTTATACCATAGCAGGGCAATTTAGTTACTCCTTGGAAGGAAAGTTATGACCAACCTAGACAGCATATTAAAAAGCAGAGATATTACTTTGTCGACAAAGGTCCGTCTACTCAAGGCTATGGTTTTTCCATTGATCATGTATGGATGTGAGAGTTGGACTGTAAAGAAAGCTGAGCGCAGAAGAATTGATGCTTTTGAACTGTGGTGTTGGAGAAGACTCTTGAGAGTCCCTTGGACTGCAAGGAGATCTAACCAGTCCATTCTAAAGGAAATCAGTCCTGGGTGTTCATCAGTCCTGAGACTGATGTTGAAGCTGAAACTCCAATATTTTGGCCACCTGATGCAAAGAGCTGACTCATTTGAAAAGATCCTGATTTGGAGAAAGATTGAAGACAGGAGAAGAGGAGGATGACAGAGAATAAGATGGTTAGATGGCATCACCAACTCAATGGACATGAGTTTGGGTAAACGCTGGGAGTTGGTGATGAACAGGGAGGCCTGGCGTGCTGCGGTTCATGAGGTCACAAAGAGTCGGACATGACTGAGTGAACTGAAGGACAATTAATATAATATTCTGATAAAATATCTTGCTATAATAACCTCCACTTACTGAACATCCCTTCTGCATCAGAAATTAAAACAAGCATTTTCACATAAACAATAACTCCATGAGATAGTTATTACTTTTTTTTTAAACTTTTTGCTTTGTTGTGGCACTTGGGACCTATGTTGTTTCATGCCGATCTTTCATTGTGGTGCATGGACTGTCTTATATGGAGCGGGCAGCTTCAATAGCTGTGGTGCTCAGGTTTAGTTGCTCTGCTGCATCTGGGCTCTGAGTTCCCTGACTAGGGATTGAAACTGACTCCCCTGCATTTCAAGGCAGATTCTTAACCACTGCACTACCAGGGAAGTTCCAGATATTACCTTTTAATACCCATTTTACAGATGAGAAACTGAGTTCAGAGAACACTGTCACTTAACTAGAGGTGGAAGATTCACCCCTGTCAGGAGGCAACTGACACAGCTTCTGGGAACCTAAGAGTTTCCAGTTTTTGGAGGGATCAGGTAGAAAGCAAAGACAAATGTTTTAATTCTACTTACAAAGGTATAATATTCCAAATGTTTTAAGTCATAATTAGCTTGAGGGAAAGGATTTTCTTATGTTGGGAATACACTAACTTAAACCAGTAATATTTTAGACAAAAAAAATAAAATTTATAAGCATATTCTCCAGTTCACTCAGCAACTAGTCCTTTTTGTTAATGGTTTTATGAAGGCATCAGGTTTTCCATTAGTACTCTATAATTTCTTACAAAGTTTAGCTCTTCATTTGAAACTTATCAGAAATCTGTACTTGTCAAAAGTCCTTCGTATGGATCTTCTTGAAAAAGAAGCACTTTTACAAACACATTTAATATAGCAACAACTGTCTGTGAATGATGAAAGACTTTTGCATACATGTGCATGCTGCACAGGTTAATGAACTGTTTTTCTCTTGTTCATCTGTCTTATATCAATTGAATTTCCCAGGTCTCAGCCAGAGGACCTAGAAGGGTAAAATAAAAAAGAATTCTCTCCTCTGTTACATGGTAAAATATACATAACACATGTGAACTTTCTTAACCATTCTAAAATGTACTATTGTGGGCATTGATTAGATTTACATTGCTGTGCAATCATCACCACAGTCCATCTCCAGAGCTTTTTCATCAGTTCCAACTGAAACTCGGTATCCATTAAACGCTCCCCACCATCCCCCCACCCCATGCCCCCCACCCAGCAAACACCATTCTACTTTGTGTTTCTATGAATTTTACTAGTCTGCTGCTGCTGCTAAGTTGCTTCAGTCATGTTTGACTCTGTGCAACCCCATAGACAGCATCCCACTAGGCTCCCCCGTCCCTGGGATTCTCCAGGCAAGAACACTGGAGTGAGGAGCCACTGCTTTCTCCATTCACTAGTCTAGGCACCTGAAATAACTGGAATCACAGTATTTGTCTTTTGGTGACTCAGTACTTCTGGACACCATGTGTGTACTAATCAATACTAACCAATTCTCCAACTTACCAGACACAACTGTGTCCTGCAATTTAAGTCAGTTCTGACACTATCTGCCTGGAGTTAGTGTTAGACCTCATCATGGGTTAAGGACTCAGTCTCACAACACTGTCCCTTCTCAACTTCAAAGCCAGTCATGAATCCAGGTGGTTACCTGTTTTTCTTATGGACTGATCATAAATCAGGCTTCCCATAACCCCCTCCTTGGGTTTGGTAATTTTCTAGAGTAGCTTACAACTCAGGAAAACAGTTTACTCAACTAGATCACTGCTGCTGCTGCTGCTACTAAGTCACTTCAGTCGTGTCCGACTCTGTGTGACCCCAAGGATGGCAGCCCACTAGGCTCCCCTGTCCCTGGGATTCTCCAGGCAAGAATACTGGAGTGGGTTGTCATTTCCTTCTCCAAAGCATGAAAGTGAAAAGTGAAAGTGAAGTCACTCAGTCGTGTCTGACTCCTAGTGACCCCATGGACTGCAGCCCACCATGCTCCTCTGCCCATGGGAGTTTCCAGGCAAGAGTACTGGAGTGGGTTGCCATGGCCTTCTCTGAACTATATCACTAGTTTATTATAAAAAGATTCAACTCTGGAGCAGCCAGGTGGAAGGGATGCAGAGCGAGGTAGGGGGAGGGTCAAGGTCTTCCGGGCCTTTCCAGGAGAGTCACCCTCCCAGCACCTGCACATGTTCACTAGCTGGGAAGCTCTGTGGACCCCGTCCTATTGGTTTTTTTTAAATTGAGGTGTCATAGAAACACACTTAGGCAAGGTTGATTAAAGCATTGGCCATTGGTGGTTGAACTATTTCCAGTCCCTCTTCTCCCTGGATTTGGGGGGTAGGGCTGAAAGCGCCAACCCTTTAATCAGGTGGTTGGTTTTTCTGACTAACAGATGCATTCACTAAAACTCAGGTGTAGTTGAAAAGGGCTTGTTACAATTATCAAAAGATATTTTTCACTCTTAGAGCACCTAAGGGTTTTAGGAGTTCTGTAACAGCAACAACATGAAGACTAAGTATTCTAAGACACAACATAACAGTCTTCAAAGCTCATCCATGCTGCAGCGCATGTCAGAATTTCCTTTCTTTTTAAGGCTGAATGATACTCCACTGTGTGTTTATACCACACTTTGTTTATTCATTCCAGAAATAATACTTTCGAATGCATTTTTCTTCATATATATTCATACGAGCTTCATATATGGGGAAAACGTTTGAGGTTCTTTATTTCCCTCTTGTACTGATACTTGCTTATTAGTTCATTTAAAATTTATTTAGTTGAGGGATAAATAAACTTTGACTTTTTGCTTATGTACTTTTCTTTGTGCATTGGTCCACTGCTGAGTAACTGTCCTTCATGCCAGAAGAAGGATGTGCTGTGGTCTTTTCTCTTCCCTCCTCTTATCAAAACAGGATTCCTCAGGGCCAGCCTCGCAGTAGGACAGACACTGGGGAGCCTGGGGCTGTCATCTCAGCAGCCTGCAGCTTTGTGCCCGCCATCTGTGCTCACCTCCACTGACCAGTACAGACCACTAGCTCAGTATGTCTCGTGATTGGGGTGGGGGTGGGTAGTTTGTCCCAGGTAAGCCCCCCAGGGTCCTGCTCCATTCCAGTTGGAGACCTTCCCACAGCGCCCTGGTTTGGTCCTGATGAGGGCAGCGTGCCCGGAGGGCGGGTGGCTATCTCCTTCTGCCAGCTTCCTCTGTCTTCACCACAGCTGAGGGGCGTTTCTGCTGCAGCCTGCCCCTCCCTCTTCATCTTCTGGGTGGAGGCCTGGGCTCAGAGTTTGGTAGAGTTTGCAGCCCAGTTTGGGAACGTGGGCGCCTGGGGTCCTGCGCCCTGTGCCTTGCGGTTCCCCCACCGCCTCCATCAGCGGCGCCTGCGGCCTCGCTTCACACCTTCACACCTCGCCTCACCCCACCCCCTTGGCCCGCGCGGGTCCAAGCTGGCAAGATGCAGCCGGTGTCCCGGGAGGAGAAGCCCAACCCGCTGCAGGACGCGAACTTCTGCTCGCGGCTGTTCTCCTGGTGAGCGCCTCCTGGGCTGAGACACCCCGCCGCCTCAGGGCCAGTGCCTGATGCTGCGCTTTTCAGGGGCTGAGGGTCGAGGGTCAGGGCGAGGGAGCACTTTCCGATGGCTGCTTGAAGCGGTGGGGTCTCCCCACGCCGGCCACGGGGGTCCGTCTCTGCACCCTCTGGGTGAGGCAGTGGGAAGCGGTGACAGGAAGGGGAAGAGGGTCCTGGTGGCAGGGCGCAGGATCTCCCTGCCTTGCAGCTCGCTGCCCCGTGAGCCTCCTTAGTCCTGGGGAGCAGGAGGCAGGGAGGCTGAGAACTCAGGCTTCCCAGGGGGGTCACTGCCAGCAGGAGAAGGACTGGACCCCTGCACGCCATCCTTAGCCGGCTACCCCAGGACAGCTCCTGACTCATAGTTCTGAACTAATTCGCACCCTTTCCCCACTAAGCAAATTGCCCTGAACCACTTCTTTATCTAGTTAGTGCTCTGCTCCTGTTGTCATCTTCCGTAATGTCCCTACCTTTCCCCACCTTCACTGGGTGACAGCTGAGTCCAACTGCACTGGATTCCCTGTCCCTGTGTCTGTGACCATGTCTCCCTGCCTCCCTCTTTCTCTCTGTATGCATCTCTCACTGTACATCCTGGTATCTAGTTGTGTCGCATTTCATGGGTGTAAGAACACTATTGTTTTTTATTTAATGAAAATGAAAGTGTAGTGAATTTGCTCAGTTGTGTCCGACTCTTTGCGACCCTATGGATTGTAGCCTACCAGGCTCTTCCATTCATGGGATTCTCCAGGTAAGAGTACTGGAGTGGGGTGCCATTTCCTTCTCCAGGGGATATTCCCTACCCAGGGATTGAACCCGCATCTCCCGCATTGTTCAGTTCAGTTCAGTCACTCAGTCATGTCTGACTCTTTGCGACCCCATGAATTGCAGCACGCCAGGCCTCCCTGTCATCACTAACTCCTGGAGTTCACTCAGACTCATGTCCATCGAGTCAGTGATGCCATCCAGCCATCTCATCCTCTGTCGTCCCCTTCTTCTCCTGCCCCTAATCCCTCCCAGCACCAAAGTCTTTTCCAGTGAGTCAACTCTTCGCATGACGTGGCCAAAGCACTGCTACTGCTAAGTCACTCCAGTCATGTCCGACTCTGTGCGACCCCATAGATGGCAGCCCACCTGGCTCCGCCGTCCCTGGGATTCTCCAGGCAAGAACACTGGAGTAGGTTGCCATTTCCTTCTCCAATGCATGAAAGTGAAACGTGAAAGTCAAGTCGCTCAGTTGTGTCTGACTCTCAGTGACCCCATGGACTGCGGCCTACCAGGCTCCTCCATCCATGGGATTTTCCAGGCAAGAGTACTGGAGTGGGGTGCCATTGCCTTAGGCAGATGCTTTTACTGCCTGAGTCACCACTGTTTAATGAATGGGGACACAATTCTTGAACCGATTTTGCTTTTACCTGGGATACACTGAGGACTGGAATATGGATTTGACCAGTCCCTTTCCTTACTGTGAATATTTCCACTTCCACCTTTGAGAGTCACCCTGGGGATGGCGTCTCTGAAGCACGTGGGGTCTATCTGCATCTCTGCCTTTCTAGAAGCAGTGCAAGGTCTTGATGCAGGTGGTCCTGCCCAGGAGTCCTTTGGTCCGGAAACCACTGAAGGGTCCCTGAGCTGGGAGGAAACACAAATGAAAAGCGGCTCAGAGAGATGAAGCTCTCAATTAAAGTTCTCCGTCCGGTAGCTGGGACCACGAACTAGATGGGCCTCAAACTCTGGGTTTAATCACATTTGGGTGATTACTATATCTTTCATTTCTGGACCCTAAACCATTTGTCTTTCTCACAAATTCTGACATTTCCTTTTTTTCATATGGGAAGGCTTCGGGGAGCCCCAGGAAGCCGAAGCTTCTATGTTTGTTCTGATGGTGGTGTATTCAGTGTGTGTAAGTACATCTCCTGGCTTGTTCATAGAAAAGAGGGTCAAGAAGGAAAAATATGGGTGTAGGTTTCCCTGTTGGCTCAGTGGTAAAGAATCTGTGCAATAGCAGGAGACCAGGTGACATGGGTTTGATCCCTAGGTGAAGAAGATCCCCTTGTGAAGTTAGCCGGAGACCACAACTGCCATCCTGTATGTAAAGTCTGAGGTACCCTCATGATTTCTTTGTGTCCCATACTCGTCCTGGGAAACTGAAATGAGCCCAGGCAGGAAGTACTGCCCAGAGACAAGGCCCACCTTGTAGAGAAAAAGTGAGTTTTCATCTTCTTATTGGGTATTTGCTTTTCTTCTCACATTTCATCTGCTTTCTCAACTTGTAAATGATGCCAGTAACTAGCTTATTGACTCTATACAAAGGAGGAGGCAGTGGCAATCTATTTCAGTATTATTGCCTGGGAAATCCTATGGACAGAGGATCCTGGCAGGCTACAGTCCATGGGGTTGCAAAAGAGTTGGACATGCTGAGTCACTAAATAGCAACAATGATACTAAATGATACTAAAGTAGAGACACCTCTCCTTAACCTCAGGCAGGGCAAGGAACTCTCCAGGGATGTTCTATTTGTGGATTTTCAAAATGTGTGGGTATGCAAATAGGAGAGTGAGGTGAGGACTTCTCATTGGTTCGGGTAGACACCCATTTCCGATTTTCCTGCTGAACTAGAAGGAGTTGTTACCTCTTATTTTACGTGTGAAGTCACTGAAGCAGAGAGGTTGAGTAATTTTTTAAAAAGCTTTTTATTTTATATTGGGGTACAGCCAATTTACAATGGTGTGATAGTTTCATGTGGACAGGAAAGGGATTCAGTCATACCTATACATGTATCCATTCTCCCCCAAATTCCAAGAGTTTGAGTAACTTGCCTGCATCACACAGCTTAATAGAGAAAGTTGGATCTCAAACCAGGAGTCTGGCTCCCGATTCTGTGTTGCCCTGCATGTAACTGCTATTCTGAGCTGCTTCTCTTTGGATACTTGTTCTTAAATGCAGGGAGAAGGTGAATGCATACACATTTGGTCTTGTAGGAGGTTCTCAAAGCAAGTTCTTAAAGTTCATGCTGTTGGAGATGATGCTTGTGAAATAGCTTGAAAATATTCAAGCTTTAGGGCACCTGTTCTCGGAGTAAGGCTCTCAGACCTTCTCATCCTCGTCACCTGGGAGCTTGCTAGAAAAGCAAGTGCCCACACCCCACTGCAGTCCTTCTAGACCAATTCTGTAAATTTAGAAATGGTGGGGGTGGGGTTAAATAAGCTCCAGGTGATTCTGATGGAAGGTGGAGCCTGGCTTCTGCTTTAGGCCACTCCTCCCATTTGGCATTGTTCCTTCAGTGTTAACTTTTAAAAAGGGGTCCAGACCTTGTGACGTTAGCTGGAGACCACAACTGCCATCCTGTATGTAAAGTCTGAGGTACCCTCATGATTTCCTTGTGTCCCATACTCGTCCTGGGAAACTGAAATGAGCCCAGGCAGGAAGTACTGCCCAGAGACAAGGCCCACCTTGTAGAGAAGAAGTGAGTTTTCATCTTCTTATTGGGTATTTGCTTTTCTTCTCACATTTCATCTGCTTTCTCAACTTGTAAATGATGCCAGTAACTAGCTTATTGACTCTATACAAATAACCTCACTGGGGTTTTAGTGTTTTCACAGCACAGGTAGGACTTAGAGTCTAAGAGAACGCATACATTTTGACTATTGGTAATTGTGAATTTTAGAAAAGAATATATATGTATTTTTATTTATATTTATTTATATTTATATAAATTTATATAAATTTAAATATATTTATATATTTATTTTATTTATATTTAAGAAGAAGGGCCTCCCAGATAGGTGGCAGAGAGGTAAAGAATCCATCTGCCAGTGCAGGAGAGTCAAGAGAGGCGGGTTTGATTGCTGGGTTACGAAGATCCCCTGGTGTAAGAAATGACAACCCACTCCAATATGGTTGCCTGGAGAATCCCATGGACAGAGCCTGGTGGGCTATAGTCCGTAGGGTTGCAAAGAGTTGGACATGACTGAGCACACAGAAGAAGAAAGGAATAAGGATTTGTTTTTATTAGCCAGGTCTACTTGCTAATATTCTAGTTATTTCTTAGTCTTTACCCTAGAAATCTTTGCATATCTGCACATGCACAGTTTTTTAAAAATCAAAATTATAGCTCATGATTTTTTTTAGAATTAATTTTTATTGGCTTATAGTTGCTTTGGAGAAGGCTTTGGCACCCCACTCCAGTACTCTTGCCTGGAAAATCCCATGGAGGGGATGGAGGAGTCTGGTGGGCTGCAGTCCATGGGGTCACTAAGAGTCGGACATGACTGAGCGACTTCCCTTTCCCATAGTTGCTTAACCCTGTTGTGTTAGTTATGCATCACAATGAGACACCAGCTCACACATATTAGGAGGGCTCCCATGGGAAAAAAAAGAGAAGAAAAAATAGTGTTGGCAAGGATGTGAAGAAACTAGAATCCTGCACACTGATGGGATTGTAAATGTATATCACAAAAGACAAATATTTTATGATTTAATTTATGTGAAGTCCTCAGAGCAATAAAATTCAGAGAGAAACAAAGTGGCTCTATGATTGCCAAGGGCTGGGGGCCAGGGGAGTGGGGAGTTAGTGTTTGATAGCACACCAGTACAGGATGAAAAGAGTTATGGAAACTGGTTGCACAGTAATGTGAAGAGAGTTAACAATACTAAACTGTATGCTTAAAATCATCAAGATGGTAAAATTATGTTGTGTGCATTTTCCACAGTTTTGAAAAATTTAATGAGAAAAAAAAATGGCACCTGATGTGCCTCATTTGGAAGTATTCCTGTGTTAGAGTCTAAACTTTGTTTCTTCCTGATTATGTGGCTAGTACCTCAGTATTGGCCTCGGGAAAGTGGGGAGAAGACCTGGAAAGAACACCCCCCTGGGGTGCTGAGAGGGTCAGTGATGCTCTGAACAGGACAAGTCCCCCGAGACAAACAGCGGTCATCAACACCACAGGGCGCTTGAGTAATCCCATGTAGCCCCCAGTAGAAAGCCTCTGAAAGTTTGATACATGAGATTACAACAGCAGCGCCAACAGGAAGAAGAAGGACTGCTTTCCTTCCTGGCAAGGACGCAGGCAATGAAAAGCCATGGACTCTGTAAGAGCCCTCCCAACCTCCTCTTCCCCTCTATAAAAGTGCTCTCCAGCCCTGGCACTTTGGGGACTTACACTTGGCTCTCCAGAAATGTAAACCTCAAACTGCAATTCTCTGCTGATTCCGGATAAGCCCATCTTTGCTGGGGAAATATTTTGTAGGTCAACAGAGGGTAGGAATCAACACACTGGGGGACCCATGGAAAACTCTGAATGGCAAATTATCCACTTGACACCTCTGAAAGGACACTAGTCTCAGGCTGATCAGATGCAGAAGACCAAAAAAAAAAAAAAAAAATCAAGAATAAACTACACGAGATAAACTTAAGTTTGTTAGTTTATTTTGCCATAAGGACATACCAGTAAAGTTGACTATACCTTGGAATGTCCTACTTCTTGCTTGAGGCTGTGGTTATTGTATAAAATTACCAAAACTCATCAAAGTAAACACTCCCTGGGAACAGATCAAGGTCAGAGAAAAAGCCCTGGAGAGCTCACCCAGCCTCCATCTACAACATGTAGGTTTCTGACTGTTAATGAAGAATAACAACTGGTATTCTAAAAATGGTGCAAACAATCCTAGTTTGAAATTAAACATTTCTATGCATTCACAATTGATAGTTACTGAGAGGCTAACAGGCCCAGCCTCCCTAAACCATCTCAGCTCTTGGCGAGTTCACATCATTCCTCATGTCATCAGCTTCTCTGAAAAGTGTCTCCAGAGAGTCTGTCTTGATACCAGTGGCAGTTTCCACATCCACACTCCTTTTGCAAGGGGACAGTTGACTGACAGAGACATGGCCAGTGTCAAGGGAGCAAGAATTTAACAGCTCCCTGATGGGCCAAGTGCATCTGGTCCAAGATCCTATACCACCCTCATGTCTGGGGACAGGTCCTGTACTCACCCCCAACCTGCTGGCCTCTGGGACGAGGGAGGAGAGAAACTCAGCAGAACTCACCCCAGAGGCTGCAGTGCGGACAGTGTAGACATCGCCAGGGAGAGTCTCAGCAGACTGGACAGTCCATTCCCAGCTGGACACGGTTCATTAACTGTGCTTCCTATTTCCAATAGTGAGGAATAAGAAATACTCAATAAACCACAATGGGAAAATGGACTGTTTTAGGAAAAAATGGGGCCTATCCTATATCAAAAACTAAAAAAATTCTAGCTGCCTTTACTGTTAGAAATAAAATAAGAAAAAAGCTAAAACACATAGATTTAGATGATGTTAGGATTTTTAAAAGACATACTACAAAAGCAACAGGGGAATTTGAAAGGCTCAATTTTAATTAATATATAATTTAAAACCTCTAAAGAAACATTAAAATCTGAAAAAAATATATACACTATTACAAGTTATTTCAAACATATAAAACTCTATAGGAAAAAATATGTTATAGACATTTGAAAAAGACAAATAAATGATCAATAGACATAAAAAGTGTTCCATCTCTACAAGACAAATGGCAACTCACTCCTATATTCTTGCCTGGGAAATCCCATGGATAGAGGAGCCCAACAGGGTACAGTTCATGGGGCTGCAAATTGAACAGGACATGGGTTGTAAAATGGTAGAATGTGGGGTTGCAAAGAGTCGAACAAGACTGAGTGACTGAGCATGCATAAATCAAAATAAATTCAAATTAAAGCTGTTTGAATTATTTTTAACTTTAGGCCCAGAAAAAATGTAGTTCAGGTATTCAAAGCTGACAATGAAATAAACTCACAAACAGCTGTTAAGAGGGCAAATTGGTCTGAACCTAATGAAAAACAGTTCAGCCTTTCACTAATTTTTCTACTTCTGGGATTTGGAAAAAGGAAAGATGCACCAAAATACATGGTCATAGATATACATCACATCTTGATTAGCAATAAATTGTATTAAACAAAAGTGAGAGACTGCATACATTTCAATTAAATACCACATTTTGACAGAGACTCTCAGACTTTGGAGAATGAACTTATGGTTGCCAGGGAGAGTGAAGGGGGAAAGGGATAGTTTGGTAGGGACATATACACACTGCTGTATTTAGGATGGATAACTAACAAGGACCTACTGTATCACACAGGGAACTCTTCTCAATGTTATGTAGCAGCCTGGATGGGAAGGAGGTTTGGGAGAGAATGGATACATGTGTTTGTATGGCTCAGTCCCTTTGCTGTCCTCCTGAAACTACCATGTTGTCAGTTGAATATACTCTTTTACAAAATAAAAAGTTTAATTAAAAAAATAAATGCCACATTTTGAACATTATTTACTGCTATAAATAAATTTTAACCATCAAAAGTTAAGAAGGAAGCAGGATCCAAAGATCTTTTGATGTTGAGCGTCTTTTCCTCCCCAAGCAGAATTTTAAAGAGGGTCTTTTGTGGGTTCCTTTGTAGCTCAGATTATAAAAAGTCTGTCTGTAATGCAGGAGAACCTGATTCAATCCCTGGGTTGAGAAGATCCCCTGGAGAAGGGAATGGCTACCCACTCCAGTATTCTTGCCTGGAGAATTCTGTGGACAGACCATGGGGTTGCAGAGTCAGACACAACTGAGTGGCTAAGGCTTTCACTTTGGGGCAGGGTGTCATCATCTGGGTAAGTCCCAGTGCTGCTTCCCTGAGCATTTTCTGTAGGGGACAAGTGTAGAATAAATCACCCAACTTGTGTCAAACTTGCTTAGTGGTAAAGCTCCTAGATGTGCACCATTGTTGTGGAAGGAAACTGAGACCTAGAGATGTTAAAGGTCATGGAGCTGCTGAACTGGAGTGGAGATATGGAGCAGAGGACAGCTGATGCCCTGGGTGCTCAGCAACACAGCTAGGACTAGAATCCAGTCTTCTGACTCCTGGATCAGGGTTCTTTAGAGGTGCCAAGGTACCTGGATTAGCAAAATCTGAAGTTCAGTCAACCATTGTTGTGGAAGGAAACTGAGACCTAGAGATGTTAAAGGTCATGGAGCTGCTGAACTGGAGTGGAGATATGGAGCAGAGGACAGCTGATGCCCTGGGTGCTCAGCAACACAGCTAGGACTAGAATCCAGTCTTCTGACTCCTGGATCAGGGTTCTTTAGAGGTGCCAAGGTACCTGGATTAGCAAAATCTGAAGTTCAGTCTTTATCTTATTGCTTCTTTAATGAGTTATGGATATTCATACATTCAATAAATAGTTCTTAAGCATCTATACCCATGTTGTCCTAGGAAAAACAGGATAGAAGAAACATGATCTTTTTTTTCCCTATAAATACTTATTTATTTTTATTCTATTCTACTTTACAATACTGTATTGGTTTTGCCACACATTGACATGAATCAGCCACAGGTGTACACGAGCTCCCAATCCTGAAACCCCCTCCCACCTCTCATCCCATATCATCTCTCTGGATCATCCCTGTGCACCAGTTCCAAGCATCCTGTATCCTGTATCGCACATAAATTGACAATTTGTTTCTTACATGATAGTATACATGTTTCAATGCTATTCTCCCAAATCATCCCACCCTCTCCCTCTCCCTCAGAGGCCAAAAGTCCATTCTATACCTCTGTGTCTCTTTTGTTGTCTCACATACAGGGTCATCATTACTATCTTTCTAAATTACATATATATGTGTCAGTATACTGTATTGGTGTTTTTCTTTCTCGCTTACTTGACTCTGTATAATCGGCTCCAGTTTCATCCATCTCATTGGAACTGTTTCAAATTTATTCTTTTTAAGGGCGTAGTAATACTCCATTGTGTATATGTACCACTGCTTTCTTATCCATTCATCTGCTGATGGACATATGGGTTGTTTCCATGTCCTGGCAATTATAAACAACGCTGCAATGAACGTTGGGGTACATGTGTCTCTTTCAATTCTGGTTTCCTTGATGTGTATGCCCAGCAGTGGGATTGCTGGGTCATAAGGCAGCTCTATTTGCAATTCTTTAAGGAATCTCCACACTGTTTTCCATAATGGCTGTACTAGTTTGCATTCCCACCAACAGTGTAAGAGGGTTCCCTTTTCTCCACATCCTCTCCAGCATTTATTGCTTATAGATTTTTGGAGGGCATGGTATTTTTAAGTGTGCTACAGGCTTATTTAAAGTAATTTCTGGGTCCTTGAACTCACAAGCAGTAGGAAGTGGACTCCAAGTAGAACCTCTTCCCAGCTAGGAAGACCATAAACCTGGATTTCCTAGGATGGTCCCAATTTATGGTTTCATAGATACACAATGCTGTTTAATTCTTTTTAGAGCCCTCTTTCATTTACTTTCACTTTACACAGCTTCTGCATAGAATGTAGGCATTGGCACATTGGTCGAGGAAGCCCCACCCCCACCCCCGGATGTAGAAACAAGGACTTGGAGAAAATATATAAAAGAAATTCACCAAGAAGTGCTAAGGCCTGCCAGATTGATTAGCCAAGAAATGACTTCTGTTGCTAGGATCAGGAAGTGCTGAGTAACCTGCTAAGCAGGACTCTATATTTGCTATATACCACTGACAGTCATACGCTTCCTTAGTTCCCTGTTACTGAATAAGACTTTTTTTTTTTAGGATCAACTGCTTTTATCCTAATTTCTTTTCTCTTTACACTAATACACCGGGGATGTTAGAAGATGATTTATTTTCAATTTATAGACTTAGGAATGGCAAAGAACCAAGCCTGGAGGTGATAAAGAGATTACCCAAAGATTCTAGACTTCATACTAAACCTAGTAACTGTATATAATTTGAGGACCACCTACCTTGGAAGACAGAGTATGGGTTCATTATGTTTAAAGTACATACAGAGATGGAAATACCATGAATAAATATTGAATGCTCAAAGAGGTGGAAGATGCCAGATATCATAAGTTCATTCAGCCAATAATTTTTCAAGCACTCCTTCCCTTTCCTACTTCTGTGCAAGGGCTTAGTCTCCCTTGAAACTAGAGATGACCACTTGACAAAGTTCTACAATGAGACTTAAGCAAAAGTGTTCTGGCTCTGTCTCTTCTATTTTCTTTTTCTACTCCTCTGGAACATGGATGTAGCACTTCTTCCACAGAAGATGATAAATGAGGAACGCAGATTAAGCTTTTCCTTTTGAAGGGATAATAGAGTTACCATTGTTGTTATTTGGCTGCTCAGTTGTGTCTGATCTTTTGCGACCCATGGACTGTAGCCCACAAGGATCCTCTGTCCATGTGATATCTCAGGCAATGCTGGAAAGGGTTGCTATTTCCTTCTCCATACTAGCCCTCAAACACCTATACCTGGAATTCTTGTTGAATAAAATCTCTTTTTGACTAAGCTACAATCATGGCTTAATAAGAAGTTTAATAAAATTCTAACTGAATCAGTGGGAAAATAATTTTAAAATCTAGCAAGTTAATTTTGTTTGATTATATACAGAATGGTTTAAAATGTTTAATTTATTAACTCTTACTCTTTTTTATACTTGCTGTGTTTTATGTCATCCCTTAACTATTTAGCATGTGTTTCACAAACTTTGACTTTTATGAAAATACAAACGTTTATTATTTAGATGGAAAACTGTATGCTCATTTAGGAAAATCTGACACTAAGATTTTTTACACGCAAGAGAAAAATCTATCACACATAACTCCCATTAAATCTTACTCTATTAGATCATTTCCACCTTGATTAATTAGCTGACAAAGATTCCTGTTTTAGTTCACCAGCTTGTGATTCGCCTTTCCTATAAGAGGAGAATAAGGTATTTTGCTATACAAACTCTTGGTAAATAAAGTAAGCACTGTTAGGACAATTTGCATTGTACTTTTTTCATAACCAAAAACAATGTGCATGTTAAAGAGTAGTTAATATGCTCAATTTTATGTTTTTCATTATTAAAGACAGGAATTGCTTTGTTTCCATGGGAGTAAGTTGTTTTATTCATTCCCAAGTTAAAGCAAAGCATTTTGCTCTTTAGAACTCAGGATTATTACCTGTTTATGTTCTGTTTTGTCTTTATTTCTGTTTTCAATTTGCAGGTACCCTAATCTCTGCACAGCCAATCACTATTTGGCCAATTTTCTTTTGGCAGCCATTCAAAAGGCTAATTTCTTTGTAACTACTTATACCAAATTTTCAAATGGTCTCACTGCAATTTTTTTTAAGATTTTCCTGCATATAGTCCAAATACATATCTCCTATAATTTAAGGCAAAATAAAGACAAAAAGCAAATAAAAAAACAAACAAAAATAAACCCCAAACCCAAGTTATTGAAGTTTAACCTTTTCTGAGAAGGACTGTTTAGCCTAAAGAGATGCTCATGAATTTCATAAAGCCAATAAAGCCTGATTTCAACAGAACAACAATCTCTTGTTCAAACAGTCATCCTCTGATGGGCAACCATTATGAAAGTAGTATATAAGCAAAGAGGCATTCAAAAATGAGAACTGTATCTATAGTTGA
>SJYC01057767.1:0-16419 GCA_006408675.1 Madoqua kirkii
GAATCCCAGGGATGAGGGAGCCTGGTTGGCTGCCATCAATGGGGTCACACAGAGTCAGATACGACTGAAGTGACTTAGCAGCAGCAGAGCAGCCTAGTGTGCTACAGGTCGCAGTGTTGGACATAACAACTGAACAACAACAGTAAGAGTTAGCTGGCACAGTAGAGTCAGGAAAACAAATGCTCTTTATCAATATAGCATTCTAAATGGAGTACTAGCTTCAAACCTGTTTTTCATCGTGGTATAAAGTTGATACTCTTAAAATGTAACCCTTCATCTTTAGAATCATGCTGAGGTCTTTAACAGTTTATTTGTACTTGACCAGCAGGTAGGAAGCAAGCCCTTGGCCAGAGTCTCCAGATAAACTTGGAGGTGAGATTTGTACATATTTCATTCTCTAACAGGCCCATAAGGAGACTGTGAAAAGAACTGAAGTGATTCCCAGCACGTACATATTAGGCTGCTTCAGTCCTCTCTGACTCTGAGGGCCCATGGACTGTAGCCAGCCAGGCTCCTCTGTCCGTGGGATTCTCCAGGCCAGAATACTGGCTCCAGGGCACATAATTACATATTCAGCTACATCCCAGGTGCTCAAAATTCAGGAAGTATTTTTTCCTATGATGTTATTTAAATAAATATATAAATCTATATAAAGTTTTAAAATTTTAAATCCATATTAAAACCAAATATAAAATATATAAACATGCAAATATATCTAAAAATAAATTAAAATCTTGAATATGTATCTTTAGTGGTTGATCTCAGTCATCCTCATAACAATCAAACTTTGGGTACCCAGGAGAATGTAAAAGTACGTTTTCCAAGGCTGGATCTGTGTAGCGGTTTTTAGTTCTTTATTCAGAATAACTTATTACATGATTTTACCAAGAAAATTTCAGTGTCAAAGCTCACCATTTTCCGTTCAGCAAATGGTGAACAAAGAGAAAGAGACTTTGTGACCCCTTTGGGTGTAACTGGGTTCATACTGATTCTAATAAAAATCTTTATTCATTACAAAAAAATTTATAACTCTTCATACCATATTTAGTAGTAATTTTTCCCTTGTTACTACTGTAAGTTCATATTAGACACTGACACAAAAATGGCCACTCTGAATCAGAGCATTTAGTGTAGCAAATTGATAATCCCTCAACACAACTGCAAGCCTAAAAACCTCAGTCTTACTGGACCTTTTTATACACTCCTGGAAGATAAGACTCTCATTATCTTACAAAGAAGCCCTGCCCACTAACCTGATGCTTAAAACAGCCTGGACCCCAGACAAAAATCATACAAGTGGTTACAAATGGGGCAGATACAGAACAAGTTTTAATGATTTGAAAACCAGGAAACTGCCCTCCACTAATGTTTATGAAGCGTAACTACAGCTGCTACTTCTTCAAGTCCTAAAAGCTCTGTCCTCATTTCTAATCTGAGAAACTTTAAGGTGCAGCTCATCTCCCTGTTTTAAGAATAAGGACCCAGAGTTGTTTTAAAATCTTAGTTTACTTTCTTTCTTTCTTTCTTTCTTTCCTTTTTTTTTTTTTTTTGTAATCCTGTAGCCTCTAAATGAGTTCAATTACTGGCTCAGGAAGATCCCTGGAGGAGAAAATGGCACTCCAGTATTCTTCCCTGGAGAATCCCATGGATAAAGGAGCCTGGCAGGCTACAGTTAATGGGGTCACAAAGAGTCAGACACAACTGAAGAGACAACTGCAGCAGCCTCTAAATGAACTGATCATCATCCATATTCAGAAGAAAGAATATTGTTTGCCAGCAAAAGAAATGAATATAAGTCCTGTAAAGTTCTCTTTTGGTAGCTCCAGGGAGCAGTTGAAAGGGATTTAACAAAGACTTCTGACTGCATGGGCCTAGAGTCCAGTAATAGAACATCTACCTCTTCTGAGTTTTGTTCTCAACGAGGAAAAAGGGGAAAAGAAAGCCAGGTAATTTGGGATGTCCTAGAGAGAGACAGCTCTGGTTTACCTCTTTCAACCTACTATAGAAAGCTCAGGAAATAGAAATACCAAAAGAGCAGAGTGGGCTATTTTTAAAAATATCTAACTTTTGCCTTGATTTTTCAAAAACCTATTTCATATAAAAATGGATCCATTTAATCATAATAAACAGATCTGTGCCAACCCTTGGTCTGTAATCATAAACACTCAATTTGCAAGGCATCTCTCTTCAACTGAAAACATTTTCTTTGTGCCAACAGCATAAGGGTTTCTAGGTGCAGAGAGTCATCCGAAGAAGTTTTGAAATCCATTTTTTCAGATTCTCTTAGATAAGCAGCTACTACTTGAATGTAATCACTCCATGGTGTTTTTTCTGGGGAACATAACTACTTCACATCCTGAGCATAAAGGATGCAGACGCTTCAGCCCCCTCTTGTTTAAGGAAAGTACCTAGGAAGTGCTTTTAGTTTTTACTTATTCCGGAAATTTGGAACACAAATTGAAGAGTACTTTCTTAAGAATATAGTATTTGTTTCTGAAAGCTTCCCACCACCCCCCATGACTCCAGGATTGATGCTCTATGACACCATTTCCCTGCCTCTGGCTCCTATGCAGGTCCTTGGTGCTACCACATCTCCCCAAGTTCTGACTTGCTCACAGTGGGGTCAACAGTGATGGGGATGAGTCTAGCGGGGGGAGAGAGAGAGATGATCCCAGAAGCTCACTGCTGCTCCCAGGATCACAGGGAGCATGGAGCCAGGGAGGATGGTGTGGGCCTGGCTCACCTGAGTTGGGCAACTCAAAGAAACAGCTTTGGGCTCCCCCTCTGCAGAGTTTCCTTTCAGCTTCCTAGGTTCACTAAATCAGGATGTTGAGACACAAGCATCACTGCTTCCTACTCCTTTGGGGAAGGGGGATGTAAGCTTTCTGCACTTAGACAAGAAACTTTAAGTAATAAAGCCAACAGACTTCCATCTCTGTAGTCAGCAAGACATTGTAAAGAGAAAAGACTCTTGGCTGGGGAGGGCTATGATTTTAAGTGTCTTCTGACATTTATTAGTCTGTGACACATAGTGAATAAACTTGTTTCTAAATTGATACTGTTCAAGTGAAGGACATAGCACTAGGAGAAATATCTTCCTGTTTTGATCTATACTTATTCACTTTTGTTACATTTTAGAGAATCACCAAAATATTTCCTGAAAATTATACTTCTTTAAGAAGCAGAACAAAGGAAAACAGAATCAGAGACCAAGAAGAAATGGTCAATTCAACTTTCCACTATAACAGCAGCCAGATACTGGTTTTATATGAAGCATTCCATACACAGAACTATTAAGTCCTCACAATAGCTCAAGGAGTTGGTACTTGTTACCTGCCTTGTAAGGGAGAGAAAATTGAGGTGCACAGAGATGGAATTCCATATCCCATACTCTTCTTCACTATTCTCTACTGTTTTCCTACTTGTTGCTGTTGTTGTTCAGTCACTAAGTTGTGTCTGACTCTTTGTGACTCCATAGACTGCAGCACACCAGGCTTCCAAGTCCTTTACTATCTCCCAGAGTTTGCTCAAACTCATGTCCACTGGGTCAATGATGACATCCAACCATCTCATCCTCTGTCACCCTTTCTCCTCCTTCCTGCAATCTTTCCCAGCATCAGAGTCTTTTCTGAAGATTCAGTTCTTCACATCAAGTGGACAAAGTATTGGAGCTTCAAATTCAGCATTGGTCCTTCTGATGAATATTCAGTTGATTTCCTTTAGGATTGACTGGCTTGATCTCCTTGTTGAAGAAACTCTCAAGCATCTTCTCCAATACCAAAGTTTGAAAGCATCACATCTTCGGTGCTCATCCTTCTTTATGGTCTACCTCTCACATCTGTGCATGACTACTAGAAAAACCATAGCTTTGTCCATACAGACCTTTGTCAGCAAAATGATGTCTCTGCTTTTTAATATGCTGTCTGGGTTTGTCATAGTTTTTCTTCCAAGGAGCAAGTATCTTTTAATTTTATGGCTGCAGCCACCATCTGCAATGATTTTTAGGAAAAGGTCATCTTTTTTTGGTGTTAGTTCTAGAAGGTCTTGTAGGTCTAGATAGAACCATTCAGCTTCACCTTCTTCAACATTAGTTGTTGGGGCATAGACTTGTATTACTGTGATGTAGAATGGTTTGCCTTGGAAACAAACCAAGATCATTCCGTCATTTTTGAGATTGTACCCAAGTACTGCATTTCAGACTCTTTTGTTGATTATGAAGGCTATTCCATTTCTTCTAAGAGATTCTGGCCCACAGTAGTAGATATAATGGTCATCTGAATTAAATACACCTATTCCTATCCATTTTAGTTCACTGATTTCTAAAATGTCGATGTTCACTCTTGCCATCTCCTGTTTGACCACTTCCAATTTACCTTGATTCATGAACCTAACATTCCAGGTTCCTATGCAATACTGTTCTTTACAGCATCAGACTTTACTTTTACTACCAGACACATCCACAACTGGGCATTGCTTCCACTTTGGTTCAGCCTCTTTTTATTCCTTCTGGAGCTATTTCTCCATTCTTCTCCAGTAGCATATTGGAAACCTACTGCTCTGAGGGGTTCATCTTTCAGTATCATATCTTTTTGCCTTTTCATACTGTTCATTGGGTTCTCAACACAAGAATGCTGAAGTGATTTTCTTGCCTCATTAAATTTTTTTATTAATCAGTCATTTGTTAAAGTCTCCCTAAAGCATCCATACACTCTGTAATTCTTAAAGCCCCACAGTTTCACAAAAAGCCCTGCAGAGTGATAATCACCTTTAAAAAGCTAACTTTATTTCCCATAGCAAAATTCCATCAGTAAGACACAACCTGTGTTTCCCTATAGAATCCTCACCAGTGCTAAATCATTTTATCATATTGTTCTCAGAATTGTGTGTTATCAGCAGATAAGATTGTGGCATCTGGCAAAATTTTGAGTCTAGAACCCTATCTGGATAAATTATTAAATACATACACACAAATCAAAAGAACAAACAACAAAACCTGGTTTCTGATTAAAGTATTTGTTGAAAATACCTGCTGTTAAAAATATGCTGTACTGAGGGTGAAAATATTAACCCTTCCATTCATTTTTAAAACCAATCAAATTAAAAGCAATTAAACTTAGATACTGGATGAAAAGAACATATGAGTATGTTCTGATGTACGTACTTGAGGCATGATTGACATTTTCTTCCTTAAATCATGAAGTCCAATTTTGGTTGTCAAGATCTTATCAATCCAAACTCTACCTTCAGGCTCTGACAATCTAAAGAGGGCAGCAATGAAAGAACTTTTTCCAGCTCCTGTTCTTCCCACGATGCCAACCTGTGAAAAGATCCAGGAGGGATTAAGAACTAACAATATGCAACAAACCTGGGAGAAACCCTGGTGACTGAGGATGAATTTTAAAAGCTCTATGTTGAATATAGTCTATACATTTTTCAACCATGGCACTATTGACATTTTTGTTTAAATACTTCATTGTTATGGGGTGGGAGGCTGTCCTGTGTATTGTAGGATGGTTAGCAGTAGCCACAGACTCTACCTTCTAGAGGCCAGAAGCACCCCTAAACTGTCAACCAAAAATGTCAGACATTGACAAATGTCTTTGAGTAGAGATCCCCTGGTCCAAAGAAGAGTTAAAAATAGCAGAATCAATCTATTAGCAACAAAAAATCAGAAGTTGCCTAAGTGTTCCATACGAAATAAATCTTCAGTTTTTATTTCTACTGTCTGCATATTTTGAACCTTGAGAATTTTGTGAATAATTTCATAGAGATATCAACAAATCAAATCAGAAATGTTACATATAAATAACTATACATTTTCCCAGAGTTCTATTATTTAAAAGGGCTTATACTCTGGGCTTCCCAGGTAGCACTGGTGATAAAGAACCTGCTCATCAATGCAGGAGATGTCAACAACACAGGTTCAATCCCTAGGTTGGAAAGATTCCCTGGGGTAGGAAATGGCAACCCTCTCCAGTATTCTTGCCTGGAGAATCCCATGGACAGAGGAGAATGGCAGGCTAAAGTCCATAGGGTCGCAAAGAGTCAGACACGACTGAGCAACTGAGAACACACACATTCTCTGGTAGAGAAACTATATCACTTCAAGGTATTAAATGCCTTGGTTATGTTCTGTCTTGAATGGAATCATTTTAAAATTATAAAATACTCATCTCAGTGTCTTAAGAGACAGTAGTCAGTAAGAAAAACACATATAATAAAACCAACAACAACACAAAAAAAAACATTTGCCATTTATATGGAACCTTGCATCTGAACAGTTCAAAAGGAATTGTACAAACCAATTAATACTTATAGTTAAACCTTGGAGAGATATACGTCAAGTATCAGTCTGGTTATTTAAAAACAAGGCAGAAAGAAATTAGTACATTAAAAATAAGATCAAAGAATCACAATAATGCAGGTAAAATGCTGGTTAGGAATGAAACTGTATTATAAGTTGGCTTTTCACTGTGTGCTATAAACATCTGTAGCCTAGACATGGAAGCAAATTAAATGTCCATTAACAGAGGAATGGATAAAGAAGATGTGATATGTACATAAAGGGAATACTACTCAGCCATAAAAAGTCATGAAATGTTACCATTTGCAGCAACATGGATGGACCAAGAGATTATACTAAGTGAAGTAAATCAGACAAAGGCAAAGCAAATGTCATCTTATCACTTACATGTGGAATCTTTAAAAAATGATACAAATGAACTTATTTATAAAACAGAAACAGATTCACAGACATAGAAAACAAATCTATGGTTACCAAAGGGGAAAGTGGTGGGGGGGGGGTAAATTAGGAATTTTGGAGTAATATATACACATTACTTCTGGTGGAGGGCATGGAAACCCACTCTAGTATTCCTGCCTGGAGAATCGCCATGGACAGAAGAGTCTGGCGGGCTACAGACCATGGGGTTGCAGAGTCAGACACGATTGAGTGACTAAGCATAGCACAGCACATACACATTACGATATATACAACAAAAAAGGTCCTACCCTATAGCTTCCCTGGTAGTCCAGATGGTAAAACATTTGCCTGCAATGTGGGAGACCCTGATTCAATCCCTGGGTCAAGAAGATCCCCTGAAGAAAGAAATGGCAACACACTCCAGTACCCTTGCCTGGAAAAATCTCATGGATGGAGGAGCCTGGTTGGCTACAGTCCATGGGGTCACAAAGAGTAGGATACGACTGAGCAACTTCACTTCACCATATAGCACAAGGAACTATACTCAGTACTTTGTAATAACCTATATGGAAAAAGAATCTATACATCTGAATCACTTTGCTATACACCTGAAAGTAACACAACATTATAAATTAACTATATTTCAATAATAATGAATAAAAGCATGTATGCAGAAACTGCCTTTTTCATAGCAACGAGCTTGCATAACTGCAGACTCCCTAGTGAGAACTTCTCAAAAGATGATTTCCTCTCTACTTAGGAATTTGGAATTGATGATGGGCATAAGACATGCTTTCAATCATTTGTAAATTAATTCAGTCAGTAAATTTTTTAAAATTCACAGCTTTAAACAGAGAAGAATTAAATCTTTCTGAGCACTGATTATGTTCTGGGAACCTTACATATTTTCTCATTTGAATACCTTCAAAGTTCCAAAGCTTAATCTGTAAGATCAATAATGACACTTCAAAAAGGAATTTATCTTTACAGAGATTACATGTAAGAAAAGTAGCTTTAGTTGATTTACCTTTGTAGCCAATTTTCTATCTTAATTTATTTAACACTAACAGGTCATTTTCTGCATATAGGAAGGTTCTTCTGCATACGTGCATAGCTCATGTGTTCTGTGTACAGGCTGATCTGGGCAACATGACAAGTTCAATTCCAGACCACTTCAATAAAATAAGTATTGCAATAAAACAAGTCACACTCTTTTAGTTTCCCTATCTATATAAAAGTTATATGTGTGCTATACTATAGTATGTCATGTGAGCAATAGTGTTACATCTTAAAAAACAGTATTAGTATCTTAATTTTAAAAAACTATTGTTTAAAAATGCTAATTGTCAACTGAGCTTCTGGCAAATTATAGCAGTAACATCAAAGATCATTGATCACAGATCATAACAAATAATAAGTTTGAAATGTTGTGAGAATTACCAAAATGTGACCCAAAGACATGAAGTTAGCAAATTCTGTAGGGAATGATACTGATCCACATGTTTGAGGCAGGGTTGCCACAAATGTTCAGTTTGCAAAAAAAATGCAGTATCAGTAAAGCACAATAAAACCAGGTATCCCTGTATTTCTGGCTGTTCTCATATGTGAATCAAAACACATCAGGACATAGGTGAGAACTGTGTTGTAAGAATGTGTGTGAGCAGGACTATAAACTATAAACTCAAGAAAGGAGAGTAAGAAAAAGGCAACTCAAAGAAAATCTGCCCTGGGCTATTTCTACCATTCAGTTTTCAAAGCTATGACTGGAAGTCTTTCCCAGGTCACCAAAGGGTTTTGCTAAGAGCCTGTGGGGAATGTCACCAATATCAGTAATTTTATATTCCTAAATCCAAAGCTACTTGGAAACAGTCTTACTTCAGCCTACAACTGTTCCTTTCTGTTTTTCCAACCAGGCCAGGGTTGGTCTCTGACAACCACACCAACTTGTTTACATTTGCCCCCGGATCTATCTGCATACTGATACACTGAACTCCACACGATTAACATCAAATGCCCCCACAAAACAGCCACTTCTTCTGACTTTCTTACTTTAATCTCATTGCTTCTTTCCCAGGCTCAACTGTCCACTTTATTTCCAGCTTTCCCTGATTCCAGCATAGTACCAAGGCCTACAGATTCTATACCTGCAATGTTTCATGACTCAATCCCTTATATTAATGACCATAATCATTATGTAACAGGCTGTGTTAGCTTTTTAAAAACCAAGCAAATCTTTTTATTAATCATAATCAGTGCAAATAAATCTAGAAAGTAAATAAATACTAGTCATCACCCCTGCATGCCAATAAATCCATTCCTAAAATATTAATGTATTTTCTTTCCAGATTTGTGTGTGTCTATGTGTATGTTGAAGACAAAAACTAATTTAAACAAAATGAGATATGAACATATTGCAATTTGTTTTCATTTAATATCCACTAAAAATATTTATTTTAATGACTATGTAATATTATAGTATGTGTGATAATTTATTTAATACCCCCTATTGGTGGATATTTAGGCAGTCTCTAATATTTTGCTTTATAAATAACTGTATGTTAAATACCCTTGAAGCCAAATCTTTGCAAACAACTGTCATTATTTTCTTAAGATAAGTTCTCATATGTGGAATTGCCAAGAAACAGGTATGAACATTTTTAAAATAGACTTGTAAGTACTGCCAAACTACCTCCAGAAATATGATAGCAATTTCTACTCTGAGCTATTTCCCTGCACATTCACAAACCCTTGTGTTATAACTTAGTTTTAATTTACATCAGTTTGATTTCAAAAAGTGGAATCATGTTCCCAAGACATCTTCCTGGAGGCACAAGAGTTCCTGGCTCCCTGGCTCTCACGTCTGCCCACTCTGGCGCACATGCTCTCACTTCTCAGATTAACCTCATGAAGGCAGGTTCTGTGCCCACCACTCCACCCCAGGATATCTGAGCTCTCCATCCTTCACGTCCATGAGTCAGTTTCCTTGGGGTCACTAGGTAGTTGTGGAGTTGAACATGAAAGTGTGTTATACACCTGATAGTTCACTTAACTGAATACCAGGTGCCTACGTCTTCATTCACAGAATCAGAGCATCGTGCTTTTCTTATGCTAGCCCCACTTCCTGGAATGACTTTCACATATATTTCCACTTGCTAAAATTCTAACCACAAGTCACTAAAGCCTCCCTTACCTGTGTAATTCCTTGGAAATTCTGTACTTCTCCCCTCATGGGGGCTCGTTTCAACCCTAACAGATGTTATATCATCTTTTAATAAACTTCCATAAAAGTTCTTACAAAATTAACACAGCCTTTTTCTTATTCTTCAACTGGACTGACTGTATATATTGACAGTAGGATCGCATTGAATTTGCCTTTGTATTATTTTGTTACCTATGGTGCCGTGTGCAAAAGAGGCTTCTGTAGGGAGCTGAGGTTTTTAACTCAGGCTAGAGAAATGTATGAAAGATCTATTACTATACTGTTTAGGAATGTGATAAGCTGGACAGGGAAACAGACACAGGAGATGGATTCTCTACCCATAAATACAATTGCAAATGGCTAAGCTTCTCATTTTCATGAGATAGACAGTTTATAAGTAAACAAAGTATAAGTGGTTATGGTTATTTTACACCTTATGAAAATGACAACTATCTTTGTCCAAGCATGTACTGCATGCTGATCTCCATGCTGGGTGTTTTATTTATCTTATGTTGTTTAAGTTGTACAACTACCTTAGAGGTTAGGTCCTGTCACCTTCATTTTGCAAAAGTGAAGATCAAAGCTTAGTTAGATTAACTAGTCTGCCTGAAATAATAAAGCTTTAAGTTCCAGGATGGGACTCATTCCATATATGTCAGGTTCTTTTCCATTCTGCTGATGGCCTCTTTATCACTTGGTTGGCCTGACTCCCTTTTATGTCCCTCTGGCTAACTAAAACAGAGAAACTGGGGAGAGGTTGTAGCCACAGTTAAAGCAACAGATCTAACATGGAGATCCTATGGCCAGAGAGTTTAAGCAAGATGTGGATACGAGTGAGTATAAAGTAGTGGGTAGGACAAGATGGACAAAATCTCTGAACAAAGAGCATGACTGAGATCAGGCGGGCAGGCTGTAAGCAGGAAAAACTAGCACCTACAGATGTGCTGCGGAAGAACCTGCAGCTAAGTGAAACACAAGGTTCCCCAGGTAAGAGGCTAAAGAGAACTTAGGCACTGCTTGGGGCAGCAAGACTCATTTTTGATCCCATCAGGTGGTGAAAGAACTGTATATACACTGCTGTGCGGGGCTGTCTCTGATTCTAGGCAGGGCTGAGCTTGTGGTAAATCCCTCCAGTCCCTGCAGGAGACTGGTGTGGGGAAAGCTGGAGCAGGATGAAAACTGCCTGTGATAAAGACAGACTCCCTGAAAAGATGCAAAAAAATGCAGTGGAATCACACAGTCTTAGATTATAATGTAAAGGCATGATTTGCAGAATATAAATATGAATCTGTAGAGTGATACAGAACTTTCTAGAGTCTCATGCTCAGGCCCAAGAGGGGTTTGGGTGATTCATGAGCTCAGTTTCAAACTTTCAAAGAATGTTTCATGGAAATCATTGGTTATGAGTCATCAAACACTGTCTATGGGAGAGAAAGGACTTTACTAGGAGTTTACTAAGACTTTACTTTTACTTGTTTGAATCTGATGCTGAGTCAAGAAGTCTGGATGAGAAAGGGATTCTTAATCTCTAAGAAGCTCCCAGAGATGCGGGTGCTGTTGACCCTGGCGCCACAGTCTGAGTCATGAGGAATTAGGAAGCTGGTAAAGAAAGTGGGACAATTTGGGAGTGGGGGGAGGGGTTGCTGAGGAAATACATAAACAAGGAGAAAATGTAGGAAAATAACATATTTGCGCCTTATATCAAGGTCTAGTAAGCATCTATAAAAATATATTATCCAAGTAATAACTCTGAGCAAGAAAAAAAATAACAAACCAACATCAATCTACCTCTAGAGCTGAAAAATGCTTTAATATAGCCTAGGACTCTCTAAAATGATCAAATAAACCATCAAATCATCTAAATGAAAAACTCAACCCATGTTCAATATCTACACAAGAAGCCTAAGGTGCTATTTGCCTCATTTTTTGCTTGCTATTTTTTCTATAAATTAGAAACCAGCATAATACCTATTAATTTTTCCCATTTACCCTAACTTCCAGGAATTGGATAGCAGAGGAAATGAGGGAGAGGATAAAGCCTATTTCTGTTGGTCTGGCTCACTCCTAGCAACCTCAGTCAATCAAATCCAACACAAAAGGATGTCCAGGAGTGACAGGGCCTGGGACAAGTGAGAAGGAGAGGAAACCTGAGGATGTACACAGGTGGTGTGAAATCACCTCATGAACGTGCTGCCTGCTTATAATCTTTAAACACAGAAATGAAACTAACGGTGAGACTGTGAGTGGACCATGACACAAATCAAAAGCCAAGTAACTGCAGTTATTAATCCAGTCTCCAGATTCAACATCCCTCAAACATTTTAGAAGCTCAGATAGTCCTATGATTTGAGAATTTTAAGGTAGAAGAATACAAATATGTTATGTCCCTAAGATATAGATAATTCATATTTGATGTCTTTGAGGGAAATTTAAGACAAGAGCAAATTGACAGAATTATGTTTATGATGGGAAATCTGATGGACATACTTAACTGCTAGTAAACAGACATCACCTATGGTGATTTTAAGGACAGAATTGCATCATGAGGTACAGTTACTATTTTCCCAACCTACACTGAAACTGGAAATACTTAGAAGCAAGCTTTTGCCATGTGACTAACTGAAGCTGCTCTCTGGACTGTAACCCACCAGGTTCCTCTGTGCATGGGGATTTTCCTGGCAAGAATACTGAAGTAGGTTGCCATGTCCTCTTCCAGGCCTTGGATATCATTTGGGCATTAAATTTAATATTCTTTCATGTCACAAGGGCTTCCCAGGTGGCACTAGTGGTAAAGAATCCACCTGCCAATGCAAGTAGAGGTAAGAGAACTTTATTCGATTCCTGAGTTGGGAAGACCCCCTGGAGAAGGAAATGGCAACCCATTCTAGCATTTTTGCCTGGAAAATCCCATGACCAGAGGAGCCTGGAGGGCTGCAGTCCATAGCGTCACACAGAGTCACAAGGGTATCATTCATTAAATATGGCTATGGTCCACTAAGTGGGTCTGAGGTAGATAGAGCTGTTGTTGTTGTTGTTTCTGATTTTATTTTATTTTATTTTACAATACTGTATTGGTTTTGCCATTCATCAACATGAATCTGCCATGGGTGTACACGTGTTCCCAATCCTGAATCCCCTTCCCACCTCCCTCCCCATACCATCTCTCTGGGTCACCAGCCCCAGAGTGCACCAGCCCCAAGAATCCTGTATCCTACATAGAACCTAGACTGGCGATTTGTTTCTTATATGATATTACACATGTTTCAATGCCATTCTCCCAAATCATCCCACCCTCACCCTCTCTCACAGAGTCCAAAAGACTGTTCTATGACCCACCTCCCAGAATACTGGAAATAAAAGCAAAAATAAGCAAATGGGATCTAACTAAAATTAAAAGCTTCTGCACAACAAAGGAAACTATAAGCAAGGTGAAAAGACAGCCTTAAGAATGGGAGAAAATAATAGCAAATGAAGCAACTGACAAACAACTAATCTCAAAAATATACAAGCAACTCATGCAGCTCAATTCCAGAAAAATAAACGATCCAATCAAAAAATGGGCCAAAGAACTAAATAGGCATTTCTCCAAAGAAGACATACAGATGGCTAACAAACACATGAAAAGATGCTCAACATCACTCATTATCAGAGAAATGCAAATCAAAACCACAATGGGGTACCATTTCACACCTGTCAGAATGGCTGCTATCCAAAAGTCTAGATAGAGTTTTAAACAGCAGTTCCTAAAGTATTTAACACATCTAGGAAACTGGTTACTTACAAGGAGTTGCCCTGTGTATATGTTTTGGTTACTGGTTGCACTTATCCATGTATTACTCACTCAACCTCACAGCCAGCAGTCCCTCAACACTCTCTGTGTGCCCTCCCTGCAGAACACTTTCTGGGGAACAGAGCTAAAAATAAGATGTTCCTTGATCTTTTGAAGCCTTAGGGTATTCTGAGATATAGACTCAAAATTACAAAGGATGTTAAGATGCTCTGTTTTATTTTAATTGAGGTAAAATACATATACACTTTGCCAGTTTAACTATATTTAAATCGACAGTTTAGTCTTAAGTTTCATATTGTTGTGCAACAAACCTCCAGAATATTTTTTGCCTTTTATTCTTGGTCTTGTAGAACTTAAATTCTATACTCATTAAACAATAACTACCTACTTTCCATCCCTCTGTCCTTGGTGACCATCATTATACTTTCTGTCTTTAGGAATTTGACTACTCTAGGAACCTCATAAAAATGGAATTATATAGTATTTTTTTTCTTGTATGTCTGGCATATTTCATTTAGTATGATATACTCAAGGTTTATCCATGGGTCAGAAATTCCTTCCTTTTTAAGGCTGAATAATATTACATTGTATGGATCAGGGAGCATCTTCTTTTTAGCTCTCTTCCCCAGAAACTGGCTTTCTTCAGGACACAGAGAGGGTGCTGAGGGGCTGTTGACTGGGACAGTGAGTGAGTAACATTTTATTTATCTATTCACCTGTTAATGGATACTTCTAAGCACACATGTACAATAAATGCTATCTTAAGGGTATTCAACATTAGCAGGAATTGGGAAGCAGACACATTAGAATTAACTCAGAAAATGAAGAGGCTTTAACCAGAAGATGACCGAGGGGAAGGGTCTCTGAAGTAGAGAGGGCAGTGTGTGCACACTGGAAGCAGGGAGGATACGGTACTTTAGGAGAATCTACACACAATCTGAGTGTTGGGGAGTATGTGAACATGAAGACTTGAGGCTGGAGAGATCGGTGGGGAAGACATGCCTACTGCCTTGTCTGTTCTGGTTTAGTCTGTTCCTCGAGACTCTGCCCTGGTCCCAGCTGAGGGCCTCAAGCTGCATGGGAAAGGAACATCACTTGCAGACATGGGTGCTGACAGGACCAGGTCACAAGACTTTCTGCCATCTTCCACCTGGAATCCTCCCTGTTCCTCTCAGTTTGCTTTCATCAACTCTGAGTGAGTATCTGGACTCTGCCTCCATGGAAGGCTCTGGTTTTCACCCCTGACTGAATCATGATTCTGGGCTCTCCTCTGGGGCTCTGAGCTGGCCACACAATCCCTGCTCAGATGGACCTAGGACTGCCCTATGGTTCCAGCAGCAGCTCGCCCAGTCCAGTAAGGATCAGATCTGTGCTTCAGAAAGAAGCAGTCTGTGGGGGTGGGGCAGGAGGATGATAGTCGGGTGTAGGTTAATGGAGGACAAGTCTATGCAAAGGGCCAGAGGACAGAGGAGGAGGCCATAGCTGAAGGGCATCAGAGGAAGAAGAGAAGATTTCAGAAATACAAAAAAGAATGGATGGGAAAAAGGGAGATATTGGAGAGTTAGAGACAGTGGGTCAAGGCTGACTTCTCAGAATCCACATGAATAATCAGGTGTCAATATAGTGTCCTGGGTCAGGCTGTTATATAGTTCAGGAGCTCAGGACCCACCAACCACCATGAGGGAGTTCACAACACAGGGAAATACTGGGATCCCCATCCCCTGGTCAGTTTTCAAGAGACATTCACCTGTGATGTCACTGATCTAATCTGCACCCATGAAGAACAAAGAGTCCCCACACACACACAAGAAAGTCAACAGCAGATGTGGCACTAAATCTTCAGCTGAATCTTAAAGAGGCAAATGGCTTAAACAAACCTTTTCTCCTGGTTTAATGTCTGTTGTCAGGTCCTTCAATACCAGAGGCCCATCTGAGCTGTACTTGAAGTTCACTTTGTTCAAGGCAATCATTCCATTGTTGGGCCAGTCTGGTGGTGGACGAAACTCGAGTTCCCAGGGTGCTTCTTGCTCAAGCTCTATATATTCTATCACCCTTTCTACTGAAATCATCTGAAACATATATGACATCATGTGGGTTAGGAGCATAGGGTTTTATTTATGGATGTTCAGAGACTGTAAATAAGGCGTTCTGTTTTTATATCTTTATATCTGCTTTTTATATGGTTAAGAATATTCCAAGTCTTAGCATCTGCAAAGGACTGAAGTAGGAGTGTGATGACTCCTTTGATGATTTACAAACTTATTCATCATCCTGTAACAGTTTCACTTAGGGCTGCTTCCTTCAGCATTATATTAAAACTAAAAGAGTTAGATAGATGAATGCAAAAATTTTATTTATTCACTTTCCACATCTGAATAAAAAGAATTTTGTCAAAGGAAAGAATACTTATGAACACTAATCAATGGTTATAAAAGGGTCACATGTTATAGAGGAGTAGAACTGGATGGTCATCAAATCTCATTTTGGTAATTTCTTACTTTCTACTCTATTAGAAGAGAGAAATGCAAATATTGCATTTTTATTGTTTTTCTCTCTTTGGGACAATATGCAATATTCAAAGGAGAATATAATTTCAATACTGACCAAGGCCTCCTAAACAAAAATAACTTGACATTTTTGATAGCACATTCAGAGAGGTGGTTTATTCTACCAAAAAGGAGAGATACCAGCACATTCAGGTTTTTAACACATACAAGAATAAATGCT
>SJYC01057768.1:0-13569 GCA_006408675.1 Madoqua kirkii
ACCTTGGAGGAAGGGTATCTCCTCACTGCTGCCCTTCCTGACCTTCAATGTGGGATAGCTCCTCTATGCCCTCCTGTGCCCATGCAGCCACCACTCCTTGGACGTGGGGTAACTCCTCTTGGCCACCGCCCTTTGGGCATGGGGTCCTCCCGGCTTCTGCCCCTGACCTCGGACGTGTGGCCGTGCTTAGTGCGCTGGTTGCATCCACCCCCAGCAACCACCTGGATCCTGGTAAATATTAAATGCCCAGCAGCAGAGTTCTCCGTGGTTGTTACAGAAAATGGTCATGAGGTGGCAGCATTACTTCATGTCACACTCTTCCTCCCCCCCCACCCCATAATTTCCTTTTATTTCCTATTGGAATATAGTTGATTTCTGATGTTTGTTTCAAGTGTACAAGAACTCGATTCAGTTATATTAATAATAAGCATTTATCTATTCTCTCTCTTTTTTGCATATAGGTGCTTTGTTGTTTAGTCACTCAGTCATGTCTGACTCTTTGCGAACCCATGGACTGCAGCACGCTAGGCTTCCCTATCCACCACCAACTCCCAGCTTGCTCAAACTCGTTCCCTGAGTTAGTGATGCCATCTAACCATCTCATCCTCTGTTGTCCCCTTCTCCTCCTGCCTTCAATCTTTCCCAGCATCAGGGTCTTTTCCAATAAGTCAGTTCTTTACATCAGGTGGCCAAAGCATTGGAGCTTCAGCTTTAGCATCAGTATGTCCAATGAATATTAAGGACTGATTTTCTTTAGGATGGACTGGTTGGATCTCTTTGCAGTCCAAGAGACTCTCCAGAATCTTCTCTAGCACCAGAGTTTGAAAGCATCAGTTCCTCAGTGCTCCGCCTTATGGCCCAATTCTCACATATAGATCCCCTGGAGAGGGCAAGGGCCACCCTCGTCAGTATCCTGGCCTAGAGAATTCCACGGATTGTCCATGAGAGCACAAAGAGCTGGACGTGACTGAGTTTCTTGCACTTTACTTCTCACAGATGGGTGAGTACAGTGTGTCCAGCTTCCCTGTGCCATCCAGTGGGTGCTTTTTGATCTTCTGTTGATATATATATTAGTGTCATGTGTTAATTCTAACCCTTTAAATTACTGTATGTGCATCTGAAGGCAACAGGCCCTCCAGGTTCATTTCGAGACACGCTGCCTGCCACACGCTCCCAGCTCCCTCAGCCCCAGGACACTCCAGCCTTGGGACCCAAGCCAGCCAGCCTCCAGGTCACTGTGCCCCGAGGGGAGTAATGTCAACATTTCTGTTCATTTCTTCTGTTTTTATGTCATGATTTGAAATGGAGTATATAGGTGAATTATAATATTGTGGGTGTTTTTTTTCCCCTTCTACCAGACTTGTTTCACTTCCATTAATACATAGATGTATATGTATTTTGGGGTTTTGTCCATATGAGCTATTACAGAGAGTGGAGCAAGTGTTGGTGTGTTATACAGTGGGTCCTGGTCATTTATTTTATAAACAGTAGTGTGCATATGTTAGTCTAAGCCAACTCGTTTCTCCGTGCCCCACATCTTTATATCTCGATGACTGGAAGCTTCTTCACTAAGTCTGGGAGGCTGCGTCTCTGGGCAAGTCCATCTGCGTCCGCCTTTATTCACACCTGGAAGTGAGGCCAGTGACGCTTGTCTCTCCCTGTCTCCCTTACATCGCCCAGGCCGCTCCTCTCCGCTGTCTTTCCCGGGGCCGGGCTCGGCGTTATCCCCTGCTTCTTTACGGTTGGGAAATGCTGTGCCGCGTGCACGCGCCCCATCGCCTCTCCATTCACCTGCGTGTCTACAGCTAGCGTGGCCGCCTGTCTTGACTGTTGTGCCCGTGGGGCTAAAATCACAAGGTTACACGTCTCTTTTAAAATCTTGGTTGTCTCAGCCCCACTGCAGTCCACACATGGGACACAAGCCTGCTCAGACTCCAGGGATGGGGCAGCAGCCCAAGGCAGGGAGGCGCAGGGAACAGACTAAGCATTGTGCCCCCTTTTCTTCAATCTCACAGCGAAGCGAAGCTGGGATTGAACAAATCTGTAGCTTTGTTCTTGCCATCAGTGTACAAACCACCTGATTCAGTTATGACATACACATACAGCATATCTGTTCTTTTTTGGGTTCTTTTGCCATAGAGGTTATTGCAGGAGGTCAAGCAAAGTTCCCTGTGCTGAACATCGTGTTGTTCTTGAGCACCTGTTAGAGACAGGTCTCTGTGCATATGTTGGCTCCTGCCTCCTGTTTGTTCCTGCCTTTTCTCTTCTGTTTTTACTTGTTGTTGTTGTTTTTGCAATCTTCTGTTTGTGCTTGAATTCTTAGAGTCCCTTTTTGTGTTGTAAATTGGGTCCTTTGCATCTCTCTCTCTCTCTTTTAAAAAATTTTTCCTAGAAGGGACATCAAAGGCTATGGTCTTCCTCCATCTGGCTGACTTTCCTTAGTGTATTCCCTCCAAGTTCCATTCTCCTGGTGATCAGTGGCATAATTTCGTAATTTGAGTGGTGATTTTTCATGGCTGGGTAATGGTGGTGGCAGGTCAGGAAGCAACAGTTAGAACTGAACACGGAACAACAGACTGGGTCCAAATAGGAAAAGGAGTACGTCAAGGCTGTATATTGTCACCCTGCTTATTTAACTTCTATGCAGAGTACATCATGAGAAACGCTGGGCTGGAGGAAGCACAGGCGGGAATCAAGATTCCCGGGAGAAATATCAATCACCTCAGATATGCAGACGACACCACCCTTATGGCAGAAAATGAAGAGGAACTAAAAAGCCTCTTGATGAAGGTGAAAGAGGAGAGTGAAAAAGCTGGCTTAAAGCTCAACATTCAGAAAACGAAGATCATGGCATCTGACCCCATCACTTCATGGCAAATAGATGGTGAAACACTGGAAGCAGCGGCTGACTTTATTTTTCTGGGCTGCAAAATCACTGCAGATGGTGACTGCAGCCATGAAATTAAAAGATGCTTATTCCTTGGAAGGAAGGTTATGACCAACCTAGACAGACCCTGACGCTGGGAAGGACTGAGGGCAGGAGGAGAAGGGGACGAGAGAGGGTGAGCTGGCTGGATGGCAGAGTACGTCAAGGCTGTATATTGTCACCCTGCTTATTTAACTTCTATGCAGAGTACATCATGAGAAACGCTGGGCTGGAGGAAGCACAGGCGGGAATCAAGATTCCCGGGAGAAATATCAATCACCTCAGATATGCAGACGACACCACCCTTATGGCAGAAAATGAAGAGGAACTAAAAAGCCTCTTGATGAAGGTGAAAGAGGAGAGTGAAAAAGCTGGCTTAAAGCTCAACATTCAGAAAACGAAGATCATGGCATCTGACCCCATCACTTCATGGCAAATAGATGGTGAAACACTGGAAGCAGCGGCTGACTTTATTTTTCTGGGCTGCAAAATCACTGCAGATGGTGACTGCAGCCATGAAATTAAAAGATGCTTATTCCTTGGAAGGAAGGTTATGACCAACCTAGACAGACCCTGACGCTGGGAAGGACTGAGGGCAGGAGGAGAAGGGGACGAGAGAGGGTGAGCTGGCTGGATGGCGTCACCAACTCAATGGACATGGGTTTGGGTGAACTCCGGGAGTTGGTGATGGACAGGGAGGCCTGGTGTGCAGTGGTTCATGGGGTCACAAAGAGTTGGATACGACTGAGTGACTAGACTGAACTGGATGGTAGTGGTCTACTCACTAAGTTGTGTCTGACTCTTGCGACTCCATGGACTGTACTCTGCCAGGCTCCTCTGTCCATGGGATTCTCCATGCAAGAACACTGGAGTGGGCTGCCATTTCCTTGTCCAGGGCTTCTTCCCTACCCAGGGATTGAACCCAGGTTTCTCGCATTCCAGGCAGATTCTTTACCAACTGAGTTACAAGGGCCTTAGATATCAGAAGGGGGCAGAAGAGATGTTCCCTTGCTAGTTTTTGGCAAGGCATTTTATACTTGTTAGCGAGCTGTTAGTCATACATAAAACAAACACCTCAAGGCCGAGAGAGTTGCACCAACTTCCTCTCCCACAAGGTACCTCCAGCTCTCATCACAAGGGGAGTCTTCTCCAGAAGAGATGTCTCTGGGTGAGATATATCCTATCCATAAAACATTGACGTAAGTCTTGAGGAGAAACAGACCTCCAAACAAGATACATAGTTTCATTAACATAGTTTAAGAAGAATATTTACATGAGGAAGATGTATTGTTTTACTGGGCACTTCAAGGTTTGGAGAAAAGTTAGTTTCAGACAGAACTGATTACGGTCATAATAAAACAGGATTAAAAGGAGCCTCCTACAAGACTAAAGCAGACTGAAGGAATGAGGGAAAAAAGGTCAACCTGCCACTTTGGACCTCTGGACTCCCTGTGGAGACCTGCCTGACCGTTAATCTTTTCATTATTCTTCAAGGTCAATCCCTGTAGGTATCAGACCTAATCTCCTAATTATAGTGATGGTTTTTTATGCTTGAGAAATAGGCCATTGTATATATGTGACATTTTGGGTGAGCTCTGACCTGTCCCGGAAAATCTTACGGGTTCTGTGTCTTGACTATTGGAAGCAGTTGCAGTGGGCTTCAGGGTGCACGTGCCTTAGCTTATGGCTTTCTGGGAATTTACCCAAGCGTGGCAACATCAGACCCTGTGCTAAGCTACTCAAGACAGTTTTTTCTTTCAGGCATCAGGAGACTGCCCATTTTACTGGCTGTGGCCAATGTATATTCCCAGTGACAGTGTGTGTGTGGTGGGGGTCTTTCCCTCCAGGCTGTCTGCTGCCTTTGTTGTTTGTAGACTTGTGAAGATGCCGGTTGTGACGGGTGGGATTTGGTGGCTCATTGTCCTTTTGCTTGCCATTCCTGAGGTAATTAGGAACGCTGAGCCTCTGGTCCTGTGGTGGAGGTTATGGTTTGTTTATTCCATAAAAGGAGTGAGGAAAATTTAACTGCCAGCAGGCTTCCTGAAACGGAGAGGCCCTCCCGTACGTTTGTGCCCTGCTGCGCCCTCCTCTGCATGCCTGGATCGGCCGGCAGCAGCGCCAGCCCCGAGGCGAGCAGCTCCGGGCTTCCATTCTATGCTTCCTGTCCTGCTGAGATACTCAGGGTCTGGGAGCCCCGGTGGCAGCAGCAGTGAGGATGCTGGGGACACTCAGGGCCCTGGCGATGCCTGTCCCACCAGTCACACCAGCCAGAGGGAGAGAAGCTTTAGGGGGTCACAGCGGGGAGAGTGGCATGGGCTCGTTGATGCTTCAGACAGACCAGTGAGGCAGGATGTGAGACGCCCTGTGGGGCAGGGGCTTTGTCAGCGCCCGATGAAGGCATCAGGCCTGGAGTAGGGCTGTGGGTGTGGAGGGGATTTGCGTGGGCACCGGCCATGGGCCCTGGAGGAGGAGCTGACTGTCACTGGGCCACAAGCAAGCGGAGGCTTGGGCGGCCTGGGGCCTGGGCTCAGCAGCCTTTGGATGTGGAGCGCCTTCAGGTGTGGGGAGCAGGAGGAGCGCCGCTGTCCGAGGGGCCTGTGGGCCCCAAGGTGAGATGGGAGGCAGCGGTCGGGCAGGTGCATCCGACCCGCAGAGGGGTCCAGGGGGACATGTCCCTGGAATCATCGCAGAAGCTGGAAATTTCTGAACAGCGTCAGACTTTAGATCTCAGTTCTTTACTTTTTAATTTCAATTTTTCTCTTCTCAAGTAAGTATCTCACTCTTTGTTTCAATTTCTGGGCACTCAGAGGAATGCCACCCTGGTCTGGAGGGTCATAAAACATTCAGACCCAAGGCAAGACAATCATTAACTGTTTTCCAGTTTATCAAATAAAAGTCCAGGTAGACAATAAGTTCCTAAATATACATCTAGCCCCTAAATAATGGCCTGGGGTCTTAAAAGAGCATTGAGGGATGGCATCGCAATGTCTGAAAAATGAGAAACTAGGGGGTCCAAGAAAGCCATAAAAATGACAAACTGGACATTGCAATGTTTAAACTAATTGGTCAAAAATGACGTTTATTAAAGTCCCAAGCCAACCAGAAACGTACAGACTAATATTAGTAAAGACACACAGCTGCTGTAACCCTTGCCTTTTTGTGGCTTCTCACCCCCTTTCGGTGTCTCTGTTGAGGGCTTTGTTTGTCTGTCTTTGAAAATAAACTTTGCCTGTGTGTGTTTGCGAGTCTGTGGAATTCATTTTTCAGCTCTATGAACAGAATTCAGGTTTCAACAGAAAGAAAAAAGGCCGGTGGGGGCAGGTGGGCGTGGGCGTGCTGGAGCAGCTCCGAGCCAGGAGGGTGGCCCTCAGGAGCTCAGCTTCACTCTCCACTCCTTTGTGACCCGCTGTGTCTGGTTAGGCAGCTGCCAGGAGACTCTCTCTGAGCCCAGCGCAGCTGCGGCTTCACCCAGAGGGGCTGCTGCTGGCCCTGCCACGCCCCCGGAGGGTGAATTCCATCAGTGCACCGGGGCTCACTGACCTCAGGGAGCCCTGCCTCAGGACTGGTCTCCTTCCCTTCATCCAGCTTCTGATCAGGGGCCCAGGCACCCCTGTCCTGGCTGCGGCCCCCAGGGCCTGGCTTCTGGGACAGATTAGGGGCAAACACTCCTGTGCCTGCCTGGGGGCTGGCAGATCATGGAGCGCTGTTTCCAGGTATTTGCGGGAAAATGAGGTGTGAGGTTCCTACATCTGCAAAGATCTGTGTCCCCCCCACCCTGGTCAGTCAGCTCCCCGCATTATCCTCCCAGGAAGCTGAGATCTGGGATTAAGAGGGCAGAGGCCCTCCCCTGGGTGTCTGTAAGGGCCACGCCCACAGCAAGGAACCTGGCTCCTGCCACCGGCCATTCATCCGTGCATCTTTTGCTGCTTTCAGTGACATGCAGAGGTTTCAGCTCTTAGCTACTACACCCTGGAAAGAATTCTGTAACATAAAGCTCACTGCTTACGAAGCGTCCATTTTGCCTGTTGTTTACAGATTCCACTCATCTCCAGGCCAAGCCCACAGTTTCTGCCCCTCCTCTGCAGTGAGGCTTCTCTGTGTCTGGTGCAGTCGGATGCAGCGTCACGTGGCGCATCTGCTGCTGTCCTCTAGCCCTGTCATGTCCAGCTTTTCGCAGCCCATGGAGCGTGGTCACCAGGCTCCTCTGCCCATGGGACTCTAGAGGCCAGAATGGAGTGGGTCGCCATGCCCTCTTCTAGGGGATCTTCCCAGCCCAGGGACTGAGCCTGTGTGCCTTACATTTCCTGCACTGGCAGGTGGATACTTTACCTCCAGTGCCACCTGGGAAGCCACAGTCTACTGCTACATCGAATTTAGCTAAATTTGAATAGATTGTGATTAATTCCTTGGGCCATACACATCTGTGGGCTTAGACAAATGCATAGTGACAGAGATTTAATTATCCTTCTATTCGTGGTTCAGAGAGGGACATATCTTTACAAATGGAGATTTCTCTATTGTAAACGTCCTTCAGAAAAAGGAAATGGCTACTCGGTTTTCTGAGGTTCCTTTTATTTTTTTGGCACCCACTTAAACACTCCTTAGAGAGGCAAATTTTGAAGTGGCATATTCTACTTGCCTCGACATAGATGTGCCCACTGTCTTGTGCATTCAGTTACTGAAAGACGCCCTGATCTGTCCACGTTTTTGGCCATCTCGGATAGTGCTGCTGTGCATGACTGCATCCTTGTTGAATCTGGAGACAGATTTTCAAAGCAGTTGACTAGCACTGAAAGTGTGATGTGTTGCTGGCCAAAAGCTTGACCTTCTTTGCCCATTGAAACTGAATAAAAGAATATGGAGACAGAGTTTGGGGAAAATGGAAAGGTGGCTTTAATCTCAGAGGGTGGAGAGGGGGAAGACAGCAGGCTTGTGCCTCGAGAGCTGTGTCCCCACCCCCTCTCTGTGAGGATCATGGGCTGATAGAAGGCAGGGCTCGCAGTCAGGAGTGGGTGATGAGGAGCAAAGGTAACAGGACCTTGCTTTCTTCCTCTTGCATCGTTTCAAAGACAGTCATAAGCTGTCATCAGTAGCCCAGTAATAGAGTCTGATAGTTTGGTAGCTCTGTGGCCTTCTTTCTGATACCGAACTACAAGCAGAAGGGTGTTGTAAGAGTAAACACCAGATACAGGATGTCGAAGGAAAAAATGTGAATTGTCGCTCTTAGAGAGTTCTGGCAGAAAAGACAATGTAGCTAAAGAGCTAGGGGCAGCTAAAGTAAAACACTAGGAATTCGGGCCTCTCACTTTCCCTTCATCTTCCTGGTTCTCAGGAGAGGGAAAGAAAAACTCATTCCTCTTTCGCTCCTTTTCACGGCAACAGATGTATCCCATTGCTCAACTTCGGGGAAAGCTGCCCGCATGTGTCACACAGTGTCTGTATGGCCATCCCACCAGGCAGGGGGGACTTCTGGCTGCTCCTCACGCTCCAGCAGTTGAAGCTGCTGCTGGCTGAGAAGTTCTAGGTGGTGCTAGTGGAGAAAGACCTGCCTGCCGATACAAGAGACAGAGGGGACACAGGCTCGATCCCTGGGTGGAGAAGATCCCCTGGAGGAGGGCCTGGCACCCACTGCAGTATTCTTGCCTGGAGAGTCCCGTGGACAGAGGGGCCTGGCGGGCTATGGCCCATAGGCTAGGACATGGCCGTAGCGACTTAGCATGCAGAAAGTGCACAGTCTGAAAGCTGTGAGTTAAGCTTTATTTGGTGCAATGTGAGGACTGCAGCCTGGGAGACAGCACTCAGATAGCTCGAGAGACTGCTCCACAGAGGCCGTGGGGGAGGCTCAACATATAAGATTTTGGTGAGATGAGTGCAACTGTGTGGTAGTTTGAGCATTCTTTGGCATTGCCTTCCTTTGGGATTGGAATGAAAACTGACCTTTTCCAATCTTGTGGCCACTGCTGAGTTTTCCAAATTTGCTGGCATATTGAGTGCAGCACCATCACAGGATCATCTTTTAGGACTTGAAATAGCTCAGCTGGAATTCCATCACCTCCACTGGCTTTGTCTGCAGTGATGCTTCATAAGTCCCACTTGACTTTTGCATTCCAGAATGTCTCCAAATGAGTGATCACACTATCATGGTTATCTGAATCATGAAGATCTTTTCTGTACAGTTATTCTGTGTATTCTTGCCACCTCTTCTTCATATCTTCTGCTTCTGTTAGGTCCATACCATTTCTGTCCTTTATTGTGCCCATCATTGATGAAATGTTCCCTTGGTCTCTAATTTTCTTGAAAAGATCTCTAGTCTTTCCCATTCAATTTTTTCCCTCTATTTCTTTGCATTGATTACTTAGGGAGGCTTTCTTGTCTCTCCTTGCTATTCTTTGGAACTCTGCATCCAGATTGATAGATCTTTCCTTTTCTGCTTTGCCTTTAGCTTCTTTTCTTTTATCAGCTATTTGTAAGGTCTCCTCAGACAACCATTTTGCCTTCTTAATTTCTTCTTCTTGGGCATGGTTTTGATCACAGCCTCCTGTACAATGTCATGAATTTCTGTTCACAGTCCTCTGAGGACGGTGGGGCCTAGGCCTGGCATGCCCTCTCTCTCTGAGCCTGCCCAGATTCTTATGGTTGGTGGTAGCTTGTTACAGAGTGCTCTACCAGGAGCTCCTGTTGTAAGATAGCTCCTGCAAGTGGTCAGGATGGCGCCTGGCAAGGGTGGGTGGTTTCAGCCCATGGTTCCTCTAAGAGGTTTTTCTTTCTTTTTTTTTCTGAATAAGGTCCTTCACAGAGTAGAAATGCATAATTTTTTTGAAAGTCGAGCTTTTAATTAGTTTATTTAAAAATTTTTGTAAGTTGACTTGTAGTGTTTTGTGCTAAAACTCCCTAGCAGACCCTAGCTGTTTTTTTTCTCCTAAAATTTTTAAACAGCTTTGTCATTGAATTGTGGTGTCAGTTGCAAAGTTTGTGTCTGTGTGGTTTCTTATTAATTGGAAACATCACTATTCGTCACTGTTTTTAGCGAGGTTTCTGTGTGAGATAGAGGATGACCAGTGATGTTATACTGGTCTACCGTTGTTCTAAATCATATGGTTTCTAATTAATTAATTGTTCCAAGTAATTATTTTGAGAAGGGTTGTGGAGATGCTCGGCCGCATTTCAGTTTGGAGTTCCAAGCTTAGTGCACCCAGAAGAATAGCGTTAGGATGCTGCCTCCGGGGGTTGGACTTGCTGGTGGGCAGGGGGCGTCACACCCGTCCCTGACCCACGGGCACAGGCACGTTCTGCCCCCAGGCTCGGTTCCAGGCGCAGCTGATGGGCTTTGTCTTCTCAAGACCCACCAGGGCTCAGGCTTCTGGACAGCAGAGCTGCGTCCACGCTGGGAGGAGCGGGGCTGACTCAGTACTGATCAGCAAAGAGGCGCTGGAAGAGGGAAAAATGAGGACAAAGCAGACGTTTCCTGCGAGCAGCTAGATGCTGACCTGGCAGGCCAATCCTCAGAGGACTCAGGAGGGAAAGCGCTCGATATGGAAAATGGTGGGGTTTTGGTGACGTTTCTGTGTGATGGGGAGGATGACCAGCGATGTTCTTTGCTGTAGGGTAGCTAGTTTTCCTGGCACTGTTTCTTGAGAGGACTGTCCTTTCCTCTTGGCACCTTCATGGTTCCGTTTTCATGAATTAACTGTCCACATGCACATGGGTTTATTCCTGGGCTCTCTGTTCTCCTCCTGTAGTCTGTGTTTGTGCCAGTTCCTCTCTGCTGTGGTTACAACTCTTTGCTGTAGCTTGAAGTCAGGGAGTGAGATGCCTCCAGCTGTATTCTTTCTCAGAGTCTCTGCCTATTCAGAGTTCTTAGTTGTTGCATACTAATATTAGGAATATTTATATCTCTATGAAAAATGCCCTTGAACATTATAATTGTATTTTCTGATGGCTTTGGTTGAAATGGATGTTTTAATAACTCATTCTTCCAGTGCATGAGCATAGAATATTCTCCTGTTTCTTTGTGTTTTCTTCCATTTGTTTACTGATGCTCTCTAATTTTTCTGAGTAATGGTCTTTTATGGTCTTGGTTAAATTTGTTGCTAGATATTTTATTCCTTTTAATGCTGTAAATGGGAATTTGTTAATTTTTCTTTCTAAAGGTTTACTATTGCTGTCACTAAAGTCGTGTCCGACTCTGTGCAACCCTATAGACGGCAGCCCACCAGGCTCCCCTGTCCCTGGGATTCTCCAGGCAATAACACTGGAGTGGGTTGCCATTTCCTTCTCCAATACATGAAAGCAAAAGGTGAAAGTGAAGTCACTCAGTCATGTCCGACTTAGGGATCCCATGGACTGCAGCTTACCAGGCTCCTCCATCCATGGGATTTTCCAGGCAAGAGTGCTGGAGTGGGAGCCGTTGCCTTCTCTAAGGTTCACTATTAGTGTCTAGAAATAAACAGATATCTGTATGTTGATATCAAATTCTTCAACTATACTAAATCTATGTATTCTAACAACTTTTTATGAAGTGATGTTGAATACTGTGTGTCCACGGTTTGAGTCTCTCCTGCACTAGGTCACCCAGTGGCCCCGGAACACGGTGGCTGCTGATGGACGCATCCAGCGGTGCTCCTTCATCTCAGATGGACCCCGATGAGGGCAATGAGCACGCAGCACCCTCTGACTTTGATCTGGGTAAGTCTTGGCCTCTGTTAACCAAGTGTCATGCCTGTCTTACGTGATTTTTTGGCATGGCCTTAACATGGTTGTTTTGAAAAGTAATTTACTTTTAGTAATGCAAAATGTACAGGAAACTCCTCATAATGGTACAAAGTACTCATATTTGCCATGTCACCTAAATGCTATTGATATCAAATTCTTCAACTATACTAAATCTATGTATTCTAACAACTTTTTATGAAGTGATGTTGAATACTGTGTGTCCACGGTTTGAGTCTCTCCTGCACTAGGTCACCCAGTGGCCCCGGAACACGGTGGCTGCTGATGGACGCATCCAGCGGTGCTCCTTCATCTCAGATGGACCCCGATGAGGGCAATGAGCACGCAGCACCCTCTGACTTTGATCTGGGTAAGTCTTGGCCTCTGTTAACCAAGTGTCATGCCTGTCTTACGTGATTTTTTGGCATGGCCTTAACATGGTTGTTTTGAAAAGTAATTTACTTTTAGTAATGCAAAATGTACAGGAAACTCCTCATAATGGTACAAAGTACTCATATTTGCCATGTCACCTAAATGCTCCATACATTTTCCCCTAAATGGGCACATTCCCCTGAGGAACCAGCACGTAACCCCATTCAGGAAATCACATGGTTCCCGTGTGATCACACAGCCCACAGGCCCACTCCTGCCTTCACTCTTCCTCCAGATTGTGTGGCTGTGTCTTCTCTCCATCCTCATCCAGTTTTCTTTTCTGGAATGCAACTGAGGTTTTCTGTCATTTGGACAACCTTCCTGGATTTAAAGCAAACAAGATAAATATGGGATCTGGGTGGCTATTTCTGTAAGAATGCTTTTAGTGTTTACTCATGTTGTACTGTGTATCAGTACTATATTACTTTCCCACTGTAATTAAAAATAAATAACATGGCGCACCATTCCAATACTTTCAAGGCAGGGTTGTAGTATAAGCTGCCTTCACCTGTGGTGCATGCATAGTTGTTTATACACTGAAGAAACCCAGGAAACTGAGTTGCTCTCTGAAATGGCCCAAGATATCACCTTAGATACCATCTTCATCTCAACACAAAACAGAGATTTCCCTGGTGGTCCAGTGGCAGACTCTGCCTTTTCAGTGCAGGGGTCCTGGACTGATTCCTGGTCTGGGAACTAGATCTTACGTGCACAACTAAGAGTTCACATGCTGCAGCTGAAGTTCCTGTGTGCAGCAATGAAGATCGACCTGTTGCAGCCAAGTAAATAAATACTAAAAGAAATAAAAATGAAAGAAACGTATGCTTGTTGTGCAGATATGTGTCTTAGTCTTTTCCCATTAATCAGAATTTCACAGGATTGTCATTTTTTTTTATTCTGGGCATAAAGAGGGAGTTGTTATTTAGCTGTTGAGTCAACTCTGGCTTTTTGCAAACCCTGGACTGTTGCCCACCAGGATCCTCTGTCCATGGGATTCTCTAGGCAAGAATCCTGGAGTGGACTGCCTGTTTCTTCTCCAGAGGATAGTCTCCACAGGATATTGACTGGCAGATTCTTTACCACGGAGAGCCCTGGGAAGCCCACAGAGAAAAGATTTCCCTGCAAATGAAGATTTTCTTTACAACAATAAATTTGACTCTCAGAAGAGCAACCTTAAGTTTAATAAATGACCATATGTCCTTATAAAACAATCAATCAGCTTCCAATACTCCAAACAGGGTTAGGGTTAAGGTTTAGCGTTAGAATTTAGCGTTATCATGAGGGTTTAGTGTTAGAATTTAGGGTTAGAGTTGTTGTTAGGGTTAGAGTTGGGTTAGGGTTCACATGGAATGGCAGATCAACAAAAAGAAAGGAAAGGCAGAGGACTCTGAAGACCCACCAAATGTGTGCTGGGGACCAGCGGAGCAAGGGAGGCCCACAGAATGCCCATACAAGGACCACCGAGGCCAGAGTGTGAAGGGCCTCGTGTGCCGCATCAAGAA
>SJYC01057770.1:0-18323 GCA_006408675.1 Madoqua kirkii
TATACAGCCTTGATGTACCCCTTTTCCTATTTGGAACCAGTCTGTTGTTGCAGGTCCAGTTTTAACTGTTGTTTACTGACCTGCATATAAGTTTCTCAAGAGGCAAGTCAGGTGGTGCGGTATTACCATCACAAAATTTTCCACAGGCTTTTTGTGATGCACACAGCCAAATGTTTTGGCATAGTCAATAAAGCAGAAATAGATATTTTTTGGAACTCTCTTACTTTTTTGATGCTCCAATGGGTGTTGGCAATTTGATCTCTGGTTCCTCTGCCTTTTCTAAAACCAGCTTGAACATCTGGAATTTCACAGTTCATGTATTGCTAAAGCCTAGCTTGGAGAAATTTGAGCATTTTGCTAACACTTTGCTAGTATATGAGATAAGTGCAGTTGTGCAGAAGTTTGAGCATTCTTTGGCATTGCCTTTTTTGGGAATTGGAATGAAAGCTTCCCTTTTCCAGTCCTGTGGCCACTGCTGAGTTTTCCAAGTTTTCTGCCATATTTAATGTAGCACTTTCACAGCATCATCTTTCAGTATTTGAAATAGGTCAACTGGAATTCCATCACCTCCACTAGCTTTGTTCATAGTGATGCTTCCCAAGGCCCCCTTGGCTTCACATTCCAGGATGTCTGGCTTTAGGTGAGTAATCACACCATCGTGATTATCTTGGTCGTAAAGATCTTTTTGTACAGTTCTTCTGTGTATTCTTGCCACTTCTTCTTAATGTCTTCTGCTTCTGTTAGGTCCATACCATTTCTGACCTTTATCGAGCCCATCTTTGCATGAAATGTTCCCTTGGTATTTCTAATTTTCTTGAAGAGATATCTAGTCTTTCCCATTCTGTTGTTTTCCTCTATTTCTTTGCATTGATTGCTGGAGAAGGCTTTCTTATCTCTCCTTACTGTTCTCTGGAACTCTGCATGCCATGAGGTAAAGGTCTGTTGAAAGAATTCACAAATGATTGGTGTGAAAAGGCTCCCATGTTACAGTTGGGACAGTTTGAGCCTCAAGAAACAATGGCTAGGATTTGTTGTTGTTCAGTGACTCAGTCATGTCTGACTCTTTGTAATCCCAGGGACTTAACAGCATGCCAGTCTTCCCTCTACTTTGCTATCTCCTGGATTTTACTCACATTCATGTCCATTGAGTTGATGATGTTATCTAACCATCTCATCCTCTGCTACCTCTTCTCCTTTTGTCTTCAGTCTTTCCCATCATCAGGTTTTCTTTTTTCCTTCAGCTCTTCACATTATGTGGCCAAATTATTGGAACATCAGATTCAGCATTGGTCCTTCTAATGAATATTCAGGGTGGATATCCTTTATGATTGACTGACTTGATCTCCTTGCACTCCAAGGAACTCTCAAGAGTCTTCTCCAGCACCAAAATTCAAAAGCATCAATTCTTCAGTGCTCAACCTTCTTTGTGGTCCAACTCTTATATTTGTACATGACTACTGGGAAAATCAAAGCTTTGACCATGTGAACCTTAGTTGGCAAAGTGATATCTCTGTTTTTTTTTTTCTTTTTAACATACTGTACAACTTTGTCATAGCTTTGCTTCAAAGGAGGAAGCTCCTTTTAATTCCATTGCTGCAGTGACATTATGCAGTGATTTTAGAGCACACACACACAAATGTCTCACTGTTTCCACTTCTGTTTCCCTCTCTATTTGCCATCTCATACCATTAAGATGGCAGAGTAGAAGGATGCACATTCATCTTCTCAGCAAGAACACCAAAATTTCAATGAGCTGCTGAAAGAGCATAGACAGAATATTGGATCCCACCAAAAAAAGATACCTCACGTCCAAGGTCAAAGGAGAACTTGAAACAAGATGGTAAGAGTGGCACAACTGCACTTAAAATAAACCTCATTTTCCAGAAACACTTGGAGAGAGCAAAAGGGACCTGTGTGCACCAGGACCTAGGGCAGGGAGCAGTGACCTGCAGAGCTACTGAGCCAGACCTGTGGAGGTAGTGAAGTAATCTATCATGGTGACAAGGACTTTGGCAACAACAGTCTTGGGACTTACAGTGTGTGGCATAAGTCCTCTTGGAGGACATCACCATTGGCCCCACTATAGAGCCTCAGATGTGCAGATGACACCACCCTTATGGCAGAAATTGAAGAGGAACTGAAGAGCCTCTTGATGAAAGTGAAAGAAGAGAGTGAAAAAATTGGCTTAAAACTCAACATTCAGAAAACTAAGATCATGACATCTGGTCCCATCATTTTCTGGCACATAGTTGGGCAAATAATAGAAACAGTGAGAGGTTTTATTTTCTTGGGCTCCAAAATCACTGCAGATGGTCATTAAAACCATGAAATTAAAACACTTGCTCCTTGTAAGAATATCTGTGACCAACCTAGACAGTATATTAAAAAGCAGAACATTACTTTGCTGACAAAGGTGTCAGCAGTGCTAGTCAAAGTAGTCATGTAAGGATGTCAAAGATGGATCATAAAGAAAACTGAGCACCAAAGAATTGATACTTTTGAACTGTGGTGTTAGAGAAGACTCTTGAGAGTTTCTTGGACTGCAAGGAAATCAAACCAGTAAATCCTAAAGGAAATCAATCCTGAATATTCACTGGAAGGACCGATGCTGAAGCTGAAGCTCCAGTATTTTGGCCACCTGATGCAAAGAACTGACTCATTTTAAAAGACCCTGATGCTAGGAAAGATTGAAGACAGGAGGAGAAGGGGACAATAGAGGATGAGATGGTTGGATGTCATAACTGACTTGATAGACATGAGTTTGAGTAAGCTCCAGGAGTTGGTGATGGACAGGGGAGCCTGATGTGCTGCAGTCCATGGGTATGCAGAGTTGAACATGACTCAGTGACTGAACTGAATAGAGCACCTGAGCTTATGACACACAAACTGGAGAACAAAAGGAATTCTGCTATAACAAATTTAACAGCAGTTCTTTCTTACTGTGAAAGTTCTGGGGCCCACAAGAAATTTTCCAACCTGGGGACCTGGTAGAGGGGCTAAGAACCCCAAAGAATATGCCTTTGAAGGCCAGTGGAATTTGATTACAGAACTTCCACAAGACTGGGTAAACAGACTCTTGGAACGTACAAACAAAACATTGTGTGCACCAGGACCCAGGAGAAAAGAGCGCTGATCTCACAAGAGACTGAACCAGACTTGTCTGTGAGTGTTTGGGAGTCTCTGGCAGAGTTGTGGGTCAACATTGATCTTCCCCAGGCCAGAGACACTGAGTGCTATAGTCCTGGGATGTGAACATGCTGGCATAAGTCCTGGAGGAAGTTGCCATTACCCCTACCATAGTTTTGCCTTAGGCCCACTCATCAACAGAAAATTGGATTAAAGATTTAATGAGCATGTCCTTGCCGATCAGAGTAAGACCCAGTTTTCATCATGGTCAGTACCTCCCACCAGGAAGCTTCCACAAGCCTTTATCCTCATCCATCAGAGGGCAAAAAAAATGCAAACCACAGTCACAGAAAACTAACCAAACTGATCACATGGATAACAGTTTTGTCTAACTCAATGAAACTATGAGGCATGCCATATAGGGTCACCCAAGATGGACGAGTCATGGTGAAGAGTTTTGACAAAATGTTGTCCACTGGAGAAGGGAATGGTAAATCACTTCAGCATTCTTGTCTTGAGGATCCCATGAAAAATATGAAAAGATAAAAAGATATGACATTGAAAGATGAAGTCCACAGGACAGTGAGTGAAAGTGAAAGTGAAGTCGTGTCCGACTCTTTGCAACCTGTGGACTGTAGCCCACCAAGCTCCTCCGTCCATAGGGTTCTCCAGGCAAGAATATTGGAGTGGGTTGCCATTTCCTTCTCCACCACAGGACAGTAGGTGACCAATATACTACTGGGGAAGAGTGGAGATGTATCTCCAGAAGGAATGAAAAGTTTGAGCCAAAGTGGAAAAAAACATCCAGCTGTGAATATGTCTGGTGGTGAAATTGAGGTCTCATGCGGTAAAGAGCAATACTGCATTGGAACTTGGAATGTTAGGTCCATGAATCAAGATAAATTGGAAGTGGTCAAACAGGAGATGGTGAGTGCACACTGACATTTTAAAACTCAGTGAACTAAAATGGACTGGAAAGGGCAAATTTAATTCAAATGGGCAAGAGTGTGGGCAAGAATCCTTTCGATGAAATGGAGTAGCCCTCATAGTCAACAAAAGAGTTTGAAATGCAGCATATGGGTGCAGTCTCAAAAAATGACAGAATATTCAGTATCATAGTAATCCAAATCTATGTCTCAATCACTAATGCCAAAGAAACTGAAGTTGAATAGTTGTAAGACCTACAAGAACTTCTAGAACTAACACCAGAAAAGATGTCCTTTTCATCATAGGAGACTGGAATGCAAAAGTAGGAAGTTGAGAGATACCTGGAATAACAGGCAAGTTTGGCTTTGGAGTCCAAAATGAAGCAGTGCAAAGGCTAACAGAGTTTTGCCAAGAGAATGCACTGGTCATAGCAAATAAACACTTCCAACACCACAAGGGATGACTTTACACATGGACATCTTCAGATGGTCAATACAGAAATCAGATTGATTATATTATTTGCAGCCAAAAATAGAGAAACTCTATACAGTCAGCAAAAACAAAACTTGGATCTGACTGTGGCTCAGATCATGAACTCCTTATTGCAACTATCAGACTTAAATTGAAATAGTAGGGAAAGCCACTAGGTCATTCAGGTATGACCTAAGTCAAATCCCTTACAGGTATACAGTGGAAGTGAGAAATAGATTCAAGGGATTAGATTTGACAGATAGAGTGCCTGAGGAACTATGGACAGGGGTTTGTAACATTGTACAAGAGGCAGTGATCAAAACCATGCCCAGGAAAAAGAAGAAATGCAAAAAGGAAAAATGGTTGTCTGAGGAAGCCTTACAAATAGCTGAGAAAAGAAGAGAAGTGAAAGGCAAAGGAGAAAAGGAAAGATATACCCATCTGAATGCAGAGTTCTAAAGAAGAGCAAGAAGAGATAAGAAAACCTTTCTAAGCAAACAATGCAAAGAAATAGAGGGAAAAAATATAATGGGAAAGATTAGAGTTCTCTTCAACAAAATAAAAATACCAAGGGAAAATTTAATGCAAAGACGAGCACAATAAAGGATAGAAATGGTATGGTATGGACCTAACAGAAACAGAAGATACTAAGAAAAGTGGCAAGAATAACAGAAGAACTACACAAAAATGACCTGGATAACCAAAAGGTGTGATCAGTCACCTACAGCCAGACATCCTGGAGTGAGAAGTCTAGTGAGCCTCAGGAAACTTTGCTACGAACAAAGCTAGTGGAGGTGATGGAATTCCAGTTGAACTATTTCAAATCCTAAAAGATGATGCTGTGAAAGTGCTGCACTCAATGTGGCAGCAAATTTGGAAAACTCAGCAGTGGCCACAGGACTGGAAAAGGACAGTTTTCACTCCAATCCCAAAGAAGGGCAATGCCAAATAATTTCAAACTACTTACAATTGCAGTCATTTCTCATGCTATCAAAGTCATGCTCAAAATTCTCCAAGCTAGGTTTCAACAGTATGTGGACCTAGAACTTCCAGATGTAAAAGTTGGGTTTAGAAAAGGCAGAGGAACTAGAGATCAAATCACCAACATCCACTGAATCATAGAAAAAGCAAGAGACTTCCTGAAAAATACCTACTTTTGCTTAATTAACTATGCTAAAGCCTTTGGCTGTGTGGAGTAGAACAAACTGTGGAAAGTTCTTCAAGAGATGAGAGTATCAGAACACCTGACCTGCCTCCTGAGAAAACTGTATGCAGGTCAAGAAGCAGCAGTTAGAACCAGATAGAGAGCAAAAATCTGGTTCAAATTTGGGGGAAAAAAGTGTGAGAAAGCTGTATACTGTCACTCTACTTAACTTACATGCAGAGTACATCATGAGAAATGCTGGGCTGGATGAAGCACAAGTTTGAATCAAGATTGCCAGGAGAAATATCAGTAACCTCAGATATGCAGATGACACTACCCTTGTGGCAAAAAAGTGAAAAAGAACTAAAAAGCCTCTTGATGAAAGTGAAAGAAGAGAGTGAAAAGTTGGCTTAAAGCTCAACATTCAGAAAACTAAGATCATCGCATCTGGTCCCATCACTTGAGAGCAAATGGATGGGGAAACAGTGAAAACACTGATAGTCTTTATGTTTTTGGGATCCAAAATCACTGAAGATGGTGACTGTAGCCATGAAATTAAAAGACGCTTGCTCCTTGGAAGAAAAGCTATGACAAACTTATCAGTTCAGTTTAGTTGCTCAGTCGTGTCTGACTCTTTGCAACCTCATGAATCACAGCACGTCAGGCCTCCCTGTCCATCACCAACTCCCAGAGTTCCCTCAGACTCACGTCCATCGAGTCAGTGATGGCATCCAGTCATCTCATCCTCGGTCATCCCCTTCTCCAGCCTCCAATCCTTCCCAGCATCAAAGTTTTTTCCAATGAGTCAACTCTTCACATGAGGTGGCCAAAGTACTGGAGTTTCAGTTTTAGCATCATTTCTTCCAAAGAAATCCCAGGGCTGATTTCCTTCAGAATGGACTGGTTGAATCTTCTTGCAGTCCAAGGGACTCTAAGAGTCTTCTCCAACACCACACTTAAAAAGTATCAATTCTTTAGCACTCAGCCTTCTTCACAGTCCAACTCTCGCATCCATACATGACTACTGGAAGAACCATAGCCTTGACTAGATGGGCCTTTGTTGGCAACGTAATGTCTCTGTTTTTGAATATGCTATTTAGGTTGGTCATAACCTTTTTTCCAAGGAGTAAGCGTCTTTTAAATTTATGCCTGCAGTCACCATCTGCAGTGATTTTGGAGCTCCCAAAATTAAAGTCTGACACTATTTCCCCATCTATTTGTCATGAAGTGATGGGACTGGGTGCCACAATTTTTATTTTCTGAATGTTGATCTTTAAGCCAACTTTTTCAATCTCCTCTTTCACTTTCATCAAGTGGCTTTTTAGTTCCTCTTCACTTTCTGACATAAGGGTGGTGTCACCTGCATATCTGAGTTATTGGTATTTCTCCCAGCAATCTTGATTCCTGCTTGTGTTTCTTCCAGTCTAGCGTTTCTCATGATGTACTCTGCATAGAAGTTAAATAAGCAGGGTGACAATATACAGCCTGATGTACTCCTTTTCCTATTTGGAACCAGTCTGTTGTTTTATGTTCAGCTCTAACTGTTGCTTCCTAACCTGAATAAAGATTTCTCAAGAAGCAGGTCAGGTTATCTGGTATTCCCATCTCTCTCAGAATTTTCCACAGTGTATTGTGATCCACACAGTCAAAGGCTTTGGCATAGTCAATAAAGCAGAAATAGATGTTTTTCTGGAATTCGCTTGCTTTTTCCATGATCTAGCAGATGTTGGCAATTTGATCTTTGGTTATTCTGCCTTTTGTAAAACCAGCTTGAACATCAGAAATTTCACAGTTCACATATTGCTGAAGCCTGGCTTGGAGAATTTTGAGCATTACTTTATTAGCATATGAGATGAGTGCAATTGTGCAGTAGTTTGAACATTCTTTGGCATTGCCTTTTTTTGGGATTGCAATAAATACTGACCTTTTCCAGTCCTGTGGCCATTGCTGAGTTTTCCAAATTTGCTGGAATGTTGAGTGCAGCACTTTCACAGCTTCTTTCAGGCTTTGAAACAGCTCAACTGGAATTCCATCACCTCCACTAGCTTTGTTCATAGTGATGCTTTCTAAGGCCCACTTGACTTCACATTCCAAGATGTCTGGCTCTAGATGAGTGATCACATCATCGTTATTATCTGGGTCGTGAAGATCTTTTTTGTACAATTCTTCCATGTATTCTTGCCACCTCTTCTTAATATCTTCTGCTTCTGTTAGGTCTATACCATTTCTATCCTTTATCGAGCCCACCTTTGCAGGAAATGTTCCCTTGATATCTCTAATTTTCCCTAAGTAATCTCTAGTCTTTCCCATTCTGTTGTTTTCCTCTGTTTCTTTGCATTGATTACTGGAGAAGGCTTTCTTATCTCTTCTTGCTATTCTTTGCAACTCTTCATTCAGATGCTTATATCTTTCCTTTTCTCCTTTGCTTTTCACCCCTCTCCTTTCACAGCTATTTGTAAGGCCTCCCTGACAGCCATTTGGCTTTTTTGCATTTCTTTTCTATGGGGATGGTCTTGTTCCCTGTCTCCTGTACACTGTCACGAACCTTATTCCATAGTTCCTCAGGCACTCTATCAGATCTAGGCCCTTAATTCTATTTCTCACTACCACTGTATAATCATTACAGATTTGATTTAGGTCATACCTGAATGGCCTAGCGATTTTCCCTACTTTCTTCAATTTCAGTCTGAATTTGGTAATAAAGAGTTCATGGTCTGAGCCACAGTCAGCTCCTGGTTTTGTTTTTGTTGACTGCATAGAGCTTCTCCATCTTTGGCTGCAAATTATATAATCAATCTGATTTTGGTGTTGACCATCTTGTGACATCCATGTGTAGAGTCTTCTCTTGTGTTATTGGAAGAAGGTGATTGCTATGACCAGTGCATTTTCTTGGCAAAACTCTATTAGTCTTTGCCCTGCTTCATTCCATATTCCAAGGCCAAATTTTCCTGTTACTCCAGGTGTTTCCTGACTTCCTACTTTAGCATTCCAGTCCCCTATAATGAAAAGGACATCCTTTTTGGGTGTTAGTTCTAAAAGGTCTTGTAGGTCTTCATAGAACCATTCAACTTCTGCTTCTTCAGCATTAATGATTGGGGCATAGACTTGGATTATCGTGATATTGATTGGAAAAATGGACTGGAATGTGTGAATTTAACTCAGATGACCATTGTATCTACTACTATGGGCAGGAATCCCTTAGGAGAAATGGAGTAGCCATCTGGTCAACAAAAGAGTCTGAAATGCAGTACTTGAGAAACCTATTAAACATATTAAAAAGCAGAGACATTACTTTACCAACAAAGGTCCATAGAGTCAAAGCTATGATTTTTCAGAAGTCATGTTTGGGTATGAGAGTTGAACAATAAAGAAGGCTTAGTGCCGTAGAACTGATGTTTTTCAACTGTGGTCTTGGAGAAGAGTCTTGAGAGTCCCGTGGACAGCAAGAAGATCAAACCAGTCAATCTTCAAGGAAATCAATCCTGAATATTCATTGGAATGACTTCTGCTGACGCTGAAGATCCAATATTGTGGCTACCTGATGTGAAGAGCCGACTCTTTAGAAAAGAGTCCAATGTTGGGAAAGATTGAGGGCAGGAGGAGAAGGGGGTGACAGAAGATGAGATGTTCAAATGGCATCTCCAACTCAATTTATATGAGTTTGAGCAAGCTCTGGGAAATGGTGAAGGACAGGGAAGCCTGGCGTGCTGCAGTCCATAGGGTTGCAAAGAGTCAGAGTCCTTTTGATATGTCTTACATTATGGTTTGGAGGTGCTGGTGAATTTTCATTTTTTAATCTTTCTTTTCTGTTCATCCTTTTACCCTTTCCCTTATTTTATCTATTACTATTATGTCCCTTTACTCTCAATATTTCCACTAGATCATTTTCCTTTCTTCTCCAAATCCCATTTGTAGGTAAATCTAAGTTAAAAAAATAGCAGTAAAATATATATGACATAAAACTTACTGCACTAGCCATTTAAAAATGTGTCATTTAGTTGTATTAAGTTCATACATGTTTTATGCAGCAAATCTCTAGAACTCTTTTCATCTTGAAAAACTAAAAATCTCTTCCATTAAATCACATTCCCCAACCCTTGCTCCCTCAGGCCCTGGCAATCACCATTCTACTTTCTGTCTATGTGAATCTATCTACCCATGGTACTTCATAGAATTGAAATCATTTGTGTTTTGTTTTTGCTAATGGCTTATTCTACTTAACATTATATCTTCATAATTCATTCATGTGGTGGACTTCGAGTTAGGTGGTATTAGAGTTTCTTTCCTTTTAATAGCTGTTTTGTTTATCTGCTCATCTTTCCATAGACTGTTGGGTTGATTCCACCTTTTGGCTATTGTGGATAATGCTGCTGTGAACATGGTGTACAAATATCTCTCAAGAAGAACAATATTTTTGTTCTTAACAGGTCATATCAGAATATCTTGTGAGCCCTGACCATATCTCCTTTTCCATTTGGAATAAGTATCCAGGAACCCTGAAACTCAAGTTGTCAGCCTAAGTTTCAATTTAATCATATTTCAACAAATAACCATCACATTTGATTAAATCAGTGTTCTTATAGGCTTTAAGATGCATAATAATTTATGCACTAACAGAAACATAAATAAAATTGTTTTTATGAGACAATATCAATAGTAGGATTCACTGAGATTTTGTAGATGTGATATGTAAGAAAGAATATACCTTAAAATAAATGAAATGAGGTACTTGACTTCACAGTGTTATCACTTTGACTTCTTATTTAAATTTTTTGTCTGTTTGTTTCTGCTGAAATGTGATTTATTAAAATGAACTAACTATGATTATGCTGAGATAATTGTATTTGCAGAGCTGCTGAACATTTTAAACATAATTCCACTCTCTGTTTGGATAATTTTTTTAATTTTCTTTTTTTTAATATACATTTATTTATTTTAATTGGAGGCTAATTATTTTAGAATATTATACTGGTTTTTCCATACATTGACATGAATCCACCACAGCTGTACATTTGTTCCCCATCCTGTACCCTCCTCCCACCTCCCTCTCCATACCATCACTCTGGGTCATCCCAGTGCAGCAGCCTTGAGCATAATGTGTCATGCATCAAAAGTGGACTGGCAATTTGTTTCACATATGATAATATACATGTTTCAGTGCCATTTTCCCACATCATCCTACAGAGTCTAAAAACAGTTCTATACATCTGTGTCTCTTGCCCTTGTCCTCTCCCACAAAGTCCATATACATTTATTTATTTTAATTGGAGGCTAATTATTTTAGAATATTATACTGGTTTTTCCATACATTGACATGAATCCACCACAGCTGTACATTTGTTCCCCATCCTGTACCCTCCTCCCACCTCCCTCTCCATACCATCACTCTGGGTCATCCCAGTGCAGCAGCCTTGAGCATAATGTGTCATGCATCAAAAGTGGACTGGCAATTTGTTTCACATATGATAATATACATGTTTCAGTGCCATTTTCCCACATCATCCTACAGAGTCTAAAAACAGTTCTATACATCTGTGTCTCTTGCCCTTGTCCTCTCCCACAAAGTCCAAAAAACTGCGCTATACATTTGTCTCTTTTGCTGTCTTGCATACAGGGTTATCATTATCATCTTTCTAAATTCCATATATATGCATTAGTATACTGTATTGGTGTTTTTCTTTCTGGCTTACTTCAGTCTGTATAATAGGCTCCAGTTTCATCCACCTCATTAGGACTGATTTAAATGTATTCTTTTTAATGGCTGAGTAGTTCCAAAGAAAGGCAATGCCAAAGAATGCTCAAACTACTGCACAATTGCACTCATCTCACACGCTAGTAAACTAATGCTCAAAATTCTCCAAGCCAGACTTCAGCAGTTCATGAACCGTGAACTCCCTGATGTTCAAGCTGGCTTTAGAAAAGGCAGAGGAACCAGAGATCAAATTGCCAACATCTGCTGGATCATGGAAAAAGCAAGAGAGTTCCACAAAAACATCTATTTCTGCTTTATTGACTATGTCAAAGCCTTTGACTATGTGGATCACAAGAAACTGTGGAAAATTCTGAAAGAGATGTGAATATCATCTGAGAAATCTGTATGCAGGTCAGGAAGCAACAGTTAGAACTGGACATGGAACAACAGACTGGCTCCACATAGGAAAAGGAGTACGTCAAGGCTGTATATTGTCACCCTGCTTATTTAACTTTTATGCAGAGTACATCATGAGAAATCCTGGACTGAAAGAAACACAAGCTGGAATCAAGATTGCTGGGAGAAATATCAATAACCTCAGATATGCAGATGATATCACCCTTATGGCAGAAAGTGAAGAGGAAATAAAAAGCCTCTTGATGAAAGTGAAAGTGGAGAGTGAAAAAGTTGGCTTAAATCTCAACATTCAGAAAACAAAGATCATGGCATCCAGTCCCATCATTTCATGGGAAATAGATGGGTAAACAGTGGAAACAGTGTCAGACTTTATTTTTCGGGGCTCCAAAGTCACTGCAGATAGTGACTGCAGCCATGAAATTAGAAGATACTTACTCCTTCAAAGGTAAGTTATGACCAACCTAGATAGCATATTCAAAAGCAGAGACATTACTTTGCCGACTAAGTCAAGGATATGGTTTTTCCAGTGGTTATGTACAGATGTGAGAGTTGGACTGTTAAGAAGGCTGAGCGCTGAACAATTGATGCTTTTGAACTGTGGTGTTGGAGAAGACTCTTGAGAGTCCCTTGGACTGCAAGGAGATCCAACCCGTCCATTCTGAAGGAGATCAGCCCTGGAATTTCTTTGGAAGGAATGATGTTAAAGCTGAAATTCCAGTACTTTGGCCACCTCATGAGAAGAGTTGATTCCTTGGAAAAGACTCTGATGCTGGGAGGGGTTGGGTGCAGGAGAAGAAGGGGACAACAGAGGATGAGATGGCTGGATGGCATCATGGACTTGATGGGCATGAATCTTAGTGAACTCTGGGAGTTGGTGATAGACAGGGAGGCCTGGCGTGCTGCGATTCATGGGGTCGCAAAGAGTTGGACACAACTGAGCAACTGAACTGAACTGAACTGAACTGAAGCATTGTATAAGCCAGACTAATTCCCCTTACTTCAGTACGTACAGATTTTCCCTTTTGATTACAGGTCTTTCAGTAGAAAATGTTGACGATCAAAATATGCATTTGTTGAGGTTGAGGTGATTCAACTACTTGCCCCCAGGGGAAGATTATGTACCTTTTTGCTAGATTTCCTTTATATTTACTTAGTTATTCACATTTTGGAAAAGTGATCAGATAACAAGCTCAGAGATATGTTAATAGGGAAAGACTTTATATATACCCATTTTACCCATTTGTATACATTCATTGTAACATAAGCATTATACATGTGATTTGGCAACAGACTTAAAGCAAGCAATATTTTACATCATGAGTAGCTATACTCTGTGATAACTCTAGAGATAACTTTTTTTTTCTATTTGGGTAAAAGAGTGCTTAACATAGTAACTTCAACAAAACTAGAATTTAATATGTATCAAAACTATATTCTTATATTTAGTTACCCTTATCTCCATTAAACAGGGCCAAGTCAAGACTAATTTATTTCCAAAATAAGTCGAGTCTATTGACCACATAGGATCCTCCACATTGGATGTTGTGGAACTCCTCAGGAGTCTCAGACTGAATTCCCAAGACAGCAAGAGTCTCCCACAGACCAGAAGTAGTCTTCCACATTCACCAGATAAAGCTGCTCAGAATCCAACACTCTCCAATTTTTGGAGGTAGAAGGCAGAGAGAAAAGAACAATATTTCAGTTCTACCCATAGAGGTCTACTTTACTTAATTGCTGTAAGTCATAGTAGCTTGAGGGGAAAGGCTTCCTTTTATCTGGAAAACATAGATCAAAAATAACAATATTCCAGACAAAATACCCCATTAACATTATGATCATATTCACCAGTTCACTCAGTAACTAATTCTTTTAATAACTTTTATGTGGTCATCAGGTTTCCCCACGTTTCTTTAACTTTTTATCTAGTTCAGTGGTACAATCTGAAACTTATCAGAGAGTTGTAGCTGTCAAAAGTTCCTTTCTGTGAGTCTACTTCAAGATGAAGCACTTTGGCAAAAGTGTCAGAGTGCAACAATATCTGTCTTTAAATGACAGAAAGACTTTAAGTCCACAGTTAAATGCCTAATTACAATGTCATTGGTAAAGAAATTTGATTACAATAATCAGAATTATGACTGGTAACATTTTATGAGAACATAACTTTTTACAAATTTCATGTAATTTTTAGAATATCTGTATTAATAATACTTATCCATACAGTGTAACCTGAGAAGGCTCATCATTTCTTGACCATACTCCCATATAATTTAATTTAACGGATTTTCCTGGTTAATACAGTATTTCTCTGTGATGCCTCAGAATTCCTCTGAGATGCCTCAGAATTCCTCTGAAGCATCTCAATGTTAGTTGGAGGTCAAAATTTAGAATCTGTCAAACTATACTTATTCACTTAATTAAAGTGAAAAGATTTCAAAGGCAAGTACAAATCACTTAAAGACAGAGAAACTCACACAATCTGTTATCAAAAGAAGCATTCCAAGAAAACTATTCTCTCAACAGAGAAATCACATTTAGTCTTGCTTAAGCCCAATCCCAACAAAATCCATTTACCTAACTAAATTCAATTCAGTCTTAGCGAATCCTGATCAAGGACAGCTCTTCTCAGTGTTTCCTTTCACAAACCTTCTACACGTTTATCCATGTCACTTTGGTCCTTATTACTTTGGCTCTTTTCCATTCAGAAACAACCAGTACTAGGGAAAAATTGTCCTTTTTTCCCTTTAACTAAATGTCATTCCATTCCTTGTGCCTTCTTTTATTGAAAACATGAATCTAATTTTCCTGGCATATTACAATGTCTCCCCTATTTACTACCTTTAATTGCATGTTTAAGTAGATTCCTGAATTTCCTAGTGAAAACTAAGAAGCAGTTATGTGCTGTCTTTCTTACTTGCATTCTGTAGATTGCTAAATGTAAGTGCAACAGTAATTTCTGAAAACGTGTGCTTTCTTATAGAGGTGGCACTAAACATATTCATTAATAGTCCTTTGTTTTCTTTTCAAAAGGAAATCAATGTTTGTTAGTTCATATTTCAGTAACTTATTTTATTTGAGTGATCTATCTATTCAATAAACTTATATCATTTTACTACATCTGGGTCTAGAAGCAACCCAGACAGTAAAATACTATCCTGTTCTACCATTTACCTTGTCCTTACCAACAATATTGCTTCCTTGTTTCTAAATCTCCATACCTTCTTTATATAGCAAGTCATGCCTATTATTATTATTTCTCTGGTCCATATCTAGGTCCCCAATCAGAGTCCTGCAGCATTCAGGGTTGACTGGCCTGACAAAAATGCTCTAACTTTGGTGGAGCATCCTCCCTGATATTCATAGTACATGGCATCCCTGATGTCTTCTAGGACCGAGACATCAGTTCTCAACATTCTTACCTTACTACCGACTTCTAAAATTTAAGTTATCAAATATCTGGAAAGATTATTTTAGATAGACATTTCCAAAACATAATTTGTTTCTATAGCATTTACCTAGAAGCATTCTCATCTCATTTGCATTAACTTCATGAATTTAAGTGAACTGCAGGAGGTGATGAGGGACAGGGAAGCCTGGCGTGCTGCAGTCCATGTGGTCACAAATAATTGGACATGACTTGGTGACTGAACAACATTTTTATCATGGGGCGTCCCAGGTGGCACTAGTGGTAAGGAATCTGCCTGTCAATGCAGGAGATGCAGGTTTGATCCCTGGGTCAGGAGATCCTGGAGAAGGAAATGACCACTCACTGCAGTAGTCTTGCCTGGAAAATCCCATGGACAGAGGATCCTGACGAACTATGTGCATAGGATCGCAAATATTGGACACGACTTAGTGACTAAACCACCACCATTTTCATCATATCAGGTTACTTTTCTTGCTGATATATTTGCAAATCATATAAAGTTTTGTTTGATCTCTAATAAAACTAGGTACAACAACAATATTACGCTTAACAGCAATGACTCTAAAGACATGTCTATATTAATCAAAGCAACAAACTTAAGCTAGCTTTTCTACCAGATGTTGATTCAGTATGGAATATTTCCTAGATCATGTGGACCTAAGAGTTATCCTGATCAATTTCCTAAATATGTGGAAATTTTTAATTTTTATGCACTAACTTTTAGTCTATTAACTAGAACTCATTTGCAAGCTAATTTTCATGTGAAGACAAAATCAGAGATCTCACAGCTTTTCTGCTTGAGTTTGAAAAAGCCTCCCCCATCCTGTCTCTCTTTTTTTACCTTTAGTGTTAGGAATTAGAGATGACCTAGATAAGATGTGTTCCTAACACTTTGATAGAACATTTACATCAAGACACAGGGGGACAGAAATACCAATTCTTTTTCATGGAAGCAGAGCTGAAGATCCCCCCACTTTTTGCAAAGATATCCTAGGGGAACTACAAACTGGAATAGAGTTCTGATCACTCACACCTAATATTCATAGCCAAACAGCATACAAATGCAATGCAGAGAGTTTTCCTAGGATTGCAGTTCCCTAGCCCCAGAAAAACAAATGCCTCATGAGAGATGAAGCTGAATGAATAACCAAGGCTACTTCAAAAAGGAAAACCCCCAACCAATGCTCTGCCTCAAGTGAAGCCCAATGTAATAGGGAGAACTGTTACTCAACAAAGACATCCCAACTGGCAAATGCAAGTACTGACAAACACAAACATACAAACAACAAATATGGTAACAAATAAGCTGTGGTCATATAGACAGAAAATCAGAGGAGATGTAATCTAAAAATTCCACTCTCACTCCCAGATGGAGGCCTCCAAACAGACTGGCCCAGTTCTTAATACAGAAGATACCCAGAGTGGCTCAGTTCCTGCAAGGGAAGTTGCCTATATGGAATGGAGGGATTACTCAGCCTGTGTAAGATGAAGCAACTTAGCCCCAAGTTACACTGAATGTGGACTTGGCTCCAAACATTTCTTGGCTTCAAACTGTCTTGTGCTGTGGGGTTACTGGCACCTGCCAGGGACATTCCATCCAGATGCCTGGAGCAAAATGAGCCCCAACAGCTGCTGGGAACTCAGGAAAGGGGCTACCTCTTACTCACTTGCTCTGGGTACAGAGTTCTAGATGACTTGCCAAAATTGTTACTTAACACAAGTTCATGTGCCTAAGGCACAACGAAGTCAAACAATCCTGAACATCAGAGTCTGAAGAAGAGATATATTCATACAATGCCAAACAAGAAGAATGGGTGACGTGCTCAAGAATCCCAAATTTCTTTGTGGTTTTGAGGGAAATGTTTTCATAGGCAAATTTTGTACAGAGGCCTGCAGGGTGTGAGACTTTTCTTCTTTTTGGTGGTGAGGTAGCAGAGAGTGTACCCAAATCTTTTACTCAGTCTGTGTTGACATTCTCCATCTGGTGTGGTGGTCTTATTTTTTGCCGGTGTGCTCAAAGATACTTTATGTATATTCTTTGAGGAGAAATCAGGAAGCTCAAGTTTGTTCTATTTCTGTTTTTTTTTTTTTGTTTGTTTTTTGTTTTTTAAATTGGAGTATGGTTGCTGTACAATGTTGTGTTAGTTTCTACTGTACAGCAACATGAAACAACATACATATACATATATTCCGTCCCTTTAGGACTTCCTATCAATCCAGGTCACCACAATGCGTTAATTAGATTTCCCTGAGCTACACAGTAGGTTTTCATTAGTTATCTATTTTATACACAGTATTAATAGTGTATATGTGTGAATCCCAATCTCTCAGTTGCTCCCACTCACTGTCCCTCTTGCTATCCATACACTTGTTCTTTATCTCTGTGTTTCTATTTCTGCTTTGCAAACATGTTCATCTTTACCATTTTTCTAACTTTCACATATATGTGTTCATATGTGATATTTATTTTTCTGATTCCGTTTCACTTCATTTATTATTATTTTTTCGGCTATGTTAGGTCTTCACTGCTGTGGAGGCTTTCCTCTAGTTGCAGTAATGGGGGTTACTCATTTCCGTGTGTGGACTAATTGCAGGGCTTTCTCTTGTTGCATAGCACAGACTTTAGTGTGTGTGGGTTTCAGTGTTTGCAGCATGTGGGCTCAGTAATTGCAGCTCTCAGGCTCCAGAACACAAGCTCAACAATTGTCGCCCACAAGCTTAGTTGCTCTGCAGCATGTGGGATTTTCCAGGATCAGAGACTGAACCCATGTCTCCTGGATTAACAGGTCGATTCTTTACTAGGAGCCACCAAGAAAGCCCTCATATCTTCTTAATACATTCCTCTTTTGATGGACATTTAAATTGCCTCCATGTCCTGGCTATTGTAAATGATGCTGCTATGAACACTGAGGGCAAATGTATCTTTCTGAATTATGATTTATTGGGATATATGCCTAGGACTGGGATTTCTGGGTCATATTGTGGTTCTGTTTTTAGTTTTTTAAGGAACCTCCATACTGTTTTTCATAGTGGCTGTACCAATTTATACTCCCACCAACAGTACATAAGTGTTCACTTTTCTCTACACCTCGCCAGCATTTATTGTTTGTAGATTTTTTTTT
>SJYC01057773.1:0-17025 GCA_006408675.1 Madoqua kirkii
CCCCATCCCCCATTCCACCCCCTCAGGGTTGTCAGAAAGCACTGGGTGAGCTCCCTGTGTTACGCAGCATCTTTCCACTAGTTATCTATTTTACATATGGTGACATATATATGCTTCAAACCTACTCTTTCAATTCATCCCACCCTGTCCTTCTCCTGCTGTTTCCACAAGTCTGTTCTCTATGTGTGGGTCTCTATTCCTGCCCTGCAAATTAGTTCATCAGTACCATTTTTCTAGAATCCATATATATGTGTTAATATATGATATTTGTTTTTCTTTTTCTGACTTACTTTGTTCTATATAACAAACTCAGTTCAAGTACATTTAGGTTGCTTCCATGTCCTGGCTACTGTAAATAGTGCTGCAATAAAAAGTGGAGTACATGTGTCTTTTTAAATTATGGTTTTCTCAGGGTATATGCCCAGTAGTAGAATTGCTGGATCATATGGCAGTTCTTAGTTGTTGTTTTTTGTTTGTTTGCTTTTGTTTTTAAGAATCTCCATACTGTTCTCCATAGTGACTGTATCAATTTACATTCCCACCAACAGTGCAAGAGGGTCACTTTTCTTCACATCCTTTCCAAGATTTATTGTTTGTAGATTTTTTTTATGATGGCCATCCTGATCAGTTTGAGGTGATACCTCACTGTAGTACTGATCTGCATTTCTCTAATAATGAGCAACATTGAGAATTTTTTTTTCATTTTTCTTGGCTGTCAGTATATTTTCTTTGGAGAAATGTCTGCCCACTTTTTGACTGGGTTGTTTGTTTTTCTGATATTAAGCTGCGTGAGCTGTGTTTATATTTTGAAGATTAATCCTTTGTCGGTTACTACATCTGCAATTATTTTCTCTCATTCTTAGAGTAGTCTTTTTATCTTGTTTATAGTTTCCTTTGTTGTGCAAAAACTTTTAAACTTTAATTAGGTCCTATTTATTTATTTTTGCTTTTATTTCCGTTACTCAAGAGTTGGGTCAAAAATCTTGCTGTGATTTATGTCTGAGACCATTCTGCCTATCTATGTTTTCCTCTAAGAATTTTATAGTTTCTGGTTTTGCATTTAGGTCTTTAATCCATTTTGAGTTTATCTTTATGTATGGTATTAGGAAGTGTTATATTTCATTCTTTTACATGTAGTTATTTAGTTTTCTGAGCACCACTTAACTAAGAGACTGTCTTTTTTCCATTGTATATTCTTGCCTTTTTTGGTCATAGATTAAGTGACCATAGGTGCACAATTTATCTCTGGGCTTTCTATCCATTTCATTGACATATATTTCTGTTGTAGTGCCAGCATCATACTATCTTGTTTACTGTAACTTTATAGTACCTGAAGTTGGGAAGCCTGATTCTTCATTTCCTTTTTTTTTTTTTCCCCCTCAAGATTGCTTGGCTATTAAGGGTTTTTTGTGTTTTCCCACAAATTGAAAACATTTTGGTCTACTCTATGAAAAAAGCCACTGGTAATTTGATAAGGATTATATTAAACCTGTAGATTGCTTTGGGTAGTATAGTCATTTTCACAATACTGATTCTTCTAATCCGAGCACATCATATATCTCTCCATCTCTTAGTATTGTCTTGATTTTTTAAATCAGTGTATTGTAGTTTTCTGCTTACAGGTCTTTTACTTCCTTAGGTAGATTTAGTCCTAGGATTTTCATTCTTTTTTTATTTTTTATTTTTTGCAGTGGTGAATGAAATTGTTTCCTTAATTCTTTTCTGATCCTTTGGTATTAGCATATAGGAATGCAAGAGATTTCTGTGTATTTATTTTGTATCCTGCAACATTACTAAGTTCATTGATTAACCCTAGTGGTTTTTTGGTGAAATCTTTAGGTATTTCCATGTACAGTATTTTGTCATCTACAAATGATGACTCTTTTACTTCATTTTTTCCAATTTAGATTCCTTTTATTTTTTTTTCCTCTCTTGTTGCCATGACTAGGACTTCCATGACTACACTGAATAATAATGGTGAGAGTGAATACCATTGTCTTATTCCTGATCTTAAAGGAAATGCTTTTGGTTTTTTACCATTGAGTATAATATTTGATGTGGATTTGTCACATATGGACTTTATTATATTGATGTAGTTTCCCTTTATCCTCATTTTCTGGAGGTTTTTTTTTTTAAATCATAAATGGGTATTGAATTTTGTTGAAACTTTTTCATGCATCTATTTAGAGGATCATATGGTTTTTATTCTTCAATTTGTTAATACAGTTTATCATATTGATTGATTTGTATATTGAAAAATCCATGCATCCCTGACATACATTTTACTTGATCATGGTGTCTGATACTTTTAATGTGTTACTGAATTGAGTTTGCTAGTATTTTGTTGAGAATTCTTGTCTGTATTTTCATCTGTGATATTGGCAGGAAGAACAGAAAAAAAAAACCCTAAAAATCCAACAAAGTAAAAAATTAAAAAAAGTTAAGTAAAAATAAGAAACAAATATATTAAAATAAAAAGGATAAAAGATAAAAAACAATAAGTGACAAGTGAACAAAATGAAACAAACGTAAAAAAGAATACTGCTAATAAGAATGTTTTCCTGGAAATTCCTGGGAATTCACACTGTCGGGGATCTTGCTCCCACAGTGGTCCAAATTCAATCGCTGCCTCCCCAGAAATCCTTTCAATGCCTCTAGGTAGTTCTCTGGACCTGCTGTGGGCACTGTGGGGCCAGTTCAGACTCTGATCTGGCCCGATTCCTGCATATATTTGCTCCCTATGTCCACTGCTATGAAGGCTAGACTGGTTTCAGTTATAGGAATACTCACATCTATTCAGGTATTCCACACATACAGGATTTACCTGGCTTATCTCAAGGATTTGGTATGTGGCTTGTGAAAGTGTACAGAAAGATTTCCATTCCTCTTCTAAGTCACACTGCCCATGTGGCTAAGCTTGGGTTTTGACTCCATTTCTGCATGTCTGCTGCCCTCAGACACTTGTTCCCTGTCCAGGCAAGAGGGAGGGAAAGCAGCAGCTGCTTGGGGCAAAATTACTCTCTCAGACAGGATTGTAACCACCTGTGGTGGCTTGCTCTGGTGGAAGTCCCTCCCAGTGCCCATGGAGGTAGGAGCTGGCATGTGGGGATGGTGCCAGCACTGCCCTCCCTGTGTGCCTCTCTACAGTGGTACATCTCTTTCCAGGCAGATCTCGCCTCCTCTAGTGGCATTCTTAGCCATGCATCCCCACCTGCTGTTGCCTCTTCTGTGTCCACGCAGCCAACAGCGTTCCTCGAACAGTTCTCTCAACCCCATATTTTAGCACTCAGTCTCTGCCAGTGTCAGTGTATCTTTTCTCAGGAAATGCCCATGATTGATTCCCAAGAAGGCTTTGGAATGAGTGGTGCTCAGACCTCTGGAGCCCTCGCAGCCAGTGGAGACCCTGGCCCGTGGGGTGGGCAAGGCCTACTCAGAAGGACGGCCCTCTCAGGACCCAGGGATGCCAAAGAGATTGGCAGGTGGTGGAAGGGATTGTATGGCAGTTATATCCCTAGTGCACCATTCAACAATGATATCGTGCTCCTCTGGTGTCCGGCGCTTTTTTCACAGACTTTCCCAGTTGTGGAGCTCCTTACTTCCGTCTCTCCTGGCTGTCTTTTTTAGCTAGTATCTGTCCCCTCCCTGGGTCTATACTCCCAACTCCACTTTTTAGCAACTGGTCCCTCTTTGCAACAGACAACTCATGATTCAGGCTGGAATGTGCAGAGGTGCGGTGTAGATCATGTGTGAAGTTTAACTTGTTTGTCCTGCTTTTCACAGATCATCCACTGTGGTCTTTGATCTTTTTCTGTCCCAGTTGATTTTCCCACCTTGAGGGTTTTTTTTCTATTTCTGAGTGTAGGGACCTCCCTTCATATTCATATTCAACATCCCATTTGGGTTACTGGTCCCTTTATTGATTACTCTTTTCTTTTTTTCTTTCTTTCATCTTTCCTGGTTGTAGGGCATTTTTGTTTTAAGGGTCTGTTAGTGTTCAGCAGATGCTCTATGGCAATTACTCAATTTATAGGTATATTTTTAATGTACTTGTGCTCAGTTGTTTCAGTATGGTTTTTATTCTTCAATTTGTTAATACAGTTTATCATATTGATTGATTTGTATATTGAAAAATCCATGCATCCCTGACATACATTTTACTTGATCATGGTGTCTGATACTTTTAATGTGTTACTGAATTGAGTTTGCTAGTATTTTGTTGAGAATTCTTGTCTGTATTTTCATCTGTGATATTGGCAGGAAGAACAGAAAAAAAAAACCCTAAAAATCCAACAAAGTAAAAAATTAAAAAAAGTTAAGTAAAAATAAGAAACAAATATATTAAAATAAAAAGGATAAAAGATAAAAAACAATAAGTGACAAGTGAACAAAATGAAACAAACGTAAAAAAGAATACTGCTAATAAGAATGTTTTCCTGGAAATTCCTGGGAATTCACACTGTCGGGGATCTTGCTCCCACAGTGGTCCAAATTCAATCGCTGCCTCCCCAGAAATCCTTTCAATGCCTCTAGGTAGTTCTCTGGACCTGCTGTGGGCACTGTGGGGCCAGTTCAGACTCTGATCTGGCCCGATTCCTGCATATATTTGCTCCCTATGTCCACTGCTATGAAGGCTAGACTGGTTTCAGTTATAGGAATACTCACATCTATTCAGGTATTCCACACATACAGGATTTACCTGGCTTATCTCAAGGATTTGGTATGTGGCTTGTGAAAGTGTACAGAAAGATTTCCATTCCTCTTCTAAGTCACACTGCCCATGTGGCTAAGCTTGGGTTTTGACTCCATTTCTGCATGTCTGCTGCCCTCAGACACTTGTTCCCTGTCCAGGCAAGAGGGAGGGAAAGCAGCAGCTGCTTGGGGCAAAATTACTCTCTCAGACAGGATTGTAACCACCTGTGGTGGCTTGCTCTGGTGGAAGTCCCTCCCAGTGCCCATGGAGGTAGGAGCTGGCATGTGGGGATGGTGCCAGCACTGCCCTCCCTGTGTGCCTCTCTACAGTGGTACATCTCTTTCCAGGCAGATCTCGCCTCCTCTAGTGGCATTCTTAGCCATGCATCCCCACCCTGCTGTTGCCTCTGCTGTGTCCACGCAGCCAACAGCATTCCTCGAACAGTTCTCTCAACCCCATATTTTAGCACTCAGTCTCTGCCAGTGTCAGTGTATCTTTTCTCAGGAAATGCCCATGATTGATTCCCAAGAAGGCTTTGGAATGAGTGGTGCTCAGACCTCTGGAGCCCTCGCAGCCAGTGGAGACCCTGGCCCGTGGGGTGGGCAAGGCCTACTCAGAAGGACGGCCCTCTCAGCACCCAGGGATGCCAAAGAGATTGGCAGGTGGTGGAAGGGATTGTATGGCAGTTATATCCCTAGTGCACCATTCAACAATGATATCGTGCTCCTCTGGTGTCCGGCGCTTTTTTCACAGACTTTCCCAGTTGTGGAGCTCCTTACTTCCGTCTCTCCTGGCTGTCTTTTTTAGCTAGTATCTGTCCCCTCCCTGGGTCTATACTCCCAACTCCACTTTTTAGCAACTGGTCCCTCTTTGCAACAGACAACTCATGATTCAGGCTGGAATGTGCAGAGGTGCGGTGTAGATCATGTGTGAAGTTTAACTTGTTTGTCCTGCTTTTCACAGATCATCCACTGTGGTCTTTGATCTTTTTCTGTCCCAGTTGATTTTCCCACCTTGAGGGTTTTTTTTCTATTTCTGAGTGTAAGGACCTCCCTTCATATTCATATTCAACATCCCATTTGGGTTACTGGTCCCTTTTTTGATTACTCTTTTCTTTTTTTCTTTCTTTCATCTTTCCTGGTTGTAGGGCATTTTTGTTTTAAGGGTCTGTTAGTGTTCAGCAGATGCTCTATGGCAATTACTCAATTTATAGGTATATTTTTAATGTACTTGTGCTCAGTTGTTTCAGTTGTGTCTGACTCTTTGCAACCCTATGGACTGTAGCCCACCAGGTTCCTCTGTTCATGTGATTCTCCAAGCAAGAATACTGGAGTGGGTTGCCATTTCCTCCTCTAGGGAATCTTCCCAAATCAGGGACTGAGACTTGGGTTCCAAAATCAAATATGATAAGAGTTTTAAATGATTTTCCTGCATGTAAATGATTGTCAACACACACACAAACACACACACACACACACACACATATAGTAAGGAGAATGGGAGATTAGGGAGATGAGGCAAGAGGGGTGATAAAAAAAGAGAGGCCATTGAGAACACTGGGAAGAGGCAATGGCAAAGTGCTAGAGGAGAGTGGCCATGGACACAGAGTTCAGGTTGGGTGGATAAACCAAAGGAATTCTAGATTTAAAAAGACTGGGGACTTCCCTGGGTGGTCCAGTGGTTAAGAATCTGCCTGCCAATGCAGGGGACACAGGTTCCATCCCTGATCTGGGAAGATCCCACATGTTCTGGAGCAACTAAGCACACATGCCACAGCTACTGAGCTCATGATCTAGAGCCTCTGATGCATAACTACTGAAGTCCGCAAGCCAAAAAGCCTGTGCTCTGCAACAGAAGAAGCCACAGCAATGAGAAACCTGTGTACTGCAACTAGAGAGTAGACTCCACTCACCACAAATGGAGAAAGCCTGCATGTAGCAAAGAAACTCAGCACAGCCATAAATAAAAAATATTTAAAAAAACAATGGAGGCTGATCAGTTGTTTAATATTATTTTTCTGTTTAACAGATGTGAAAATAAAGGAGCAGGGAGGTGAAATAACTTTCAACATTGCATGGTAACTTTTCCAAGGTAATAAATATGAAGGAAACTGAGATCAAGGAGATAATTTGGACAAGAGACATTAAAACAAAATCTACAAGTCATCAGCTGGAGAGGAAATGAGAGACAGAGTAAAAGCCCAGAGCCATGGGAAGCAGTTTTTCGGTGATGAACAATGTGTGTGCAGAAGAGATTTGTCAGTTGAGGGAGAGAGGAAGTCACTATAAAGTACTGAGAAAAAGGTTTGCTGAAATTGGAGCTCAAATACCAATTCTGAGAGTCAGAAGCTCTATTTCCTATTGAAATGCTGCTTCTGCCACTTCTACTGCTAGCGGTTATTGTGCCAGGTGGTGACAGTGAGGATGGTAAGAGTAATGCTGGCTCTTTCCAGCACAGGTGCAGGGCTTCTGGATAAAAAGATGCTGCACCTACCACTAAGGGCCTGGGCTCTCTATCTCTAGCTCTCTCCTGTATTTTGGAGGTTGGGAATGGAGCCAGAAGCCTTGAGGCAGGGAACTGTTTCAGGCTGTATATTGTTCATACTCTGGGTTTTTTTTTTTTTCATTCTATCCTTTCTCTTTTGCCTCACTTTTTTTATCCTTCCACCACCACAGCATTCCATGGGCCAACCTCCTTCTATGTCATCCAGATTTCGACATTTGCCAACAGCACTTGGGCTCAAAATCAAGGCTCAGGCTGGTTGGACGATTTACAGATTCATGGCTGGGACAGTGACTCAGGCACTGCCATCTTCCTGAAGCCCTGGTCGAAGGGCAACTTCAGTGACGAGGAGGTGACTGAGCTGGAGGAACTATTTAGAGTCTACCTCATTGGATTTATCCGAGAAGTGCAGGACCATGTCACTGAATTCCAGTTGGAATGTGAGTACAATCCTCTGAACTGGGGATGCTCTCTGCATTTATATACCTCTCTAGAGTAGTCTCCAACCCTGACTCCATACCTTCACCTGGTATCCCAGATTTTTCCTGTTCTTTGAACTCTTGTGCCATAGATGAAATTCCTCCTTTGTGAACATCTCCTGGTTTGTTTGTGCATAACTTGTTTTTCTCAAACCCCAAGCTACAAGTCCTCACTTTACCTACCCTGTTCCTGAATGAATGAATCCCTCCAATCTGTCTCCTCATGTACCTTATGCCTGATCCCTTCTCTCAGTGTAATTCTCCCCTTCAGGCTGGAATGCTGTACTTCTGACTCCCCTCTTGACCACCCTATTCCTTATAAGAGCACATCTCCACCATTTACATGTGTAACTCTCCCAAATGTTCCTTTTTTCTGAAAAGTCTCTGAATATGGCTTTTTTTTTGTCATTTCGCATCTCAGACCTTTCCATCAAAACCCATGTCCTTTTCCCACCTCTTTCTTTCTTGTGTGCTTTTAAAAATAACTTTATCTCTGTTTTCTTTCTATCCAGACCCCTTTGTGATCCAGGGCATAGCTGGTTGTGAGTTGCATCCTGGGAAGGCTATAGGAAGCTTCTTGAAGGGAGCTTTCAGAGGATTGGATTTCATGAGCATCAAGAATGATTCGTGTGCACCTGCCCCAGAGGGCGGCAGCAAGGCCCAGCGTTTCTGTGCACTCATCATTCAGTACCAAGCTATCTGTGATACTATAGCTAAGCTCCTCTTAGAAACCTGCCCTCGATATCTCCTGAGTGTCCTTGATGCAGGGAAAGCAGAGCTGCAGAGACAAGGTTAGTCCTGTTCTCTCCCCAATACTTTTCTGTTTCACCTTTCATCATCTTTAAATTCAAAAGTGGGAAGTACCTAAAAGGAGAGTGTTTTAATTATTAAATGATTTGGTTTCTGAAGAAGTGGAAAAGGTCACTATCCAAACTTGTGAGTTTCCAAGTCTTTATGCTCTGGATTAGAGTCATAGTCTGACATTCTTACTGCTCCCTCCTACCCCAGTGAAGCCTGAGGCCTGGCTGTCCAGTGGGCCCACTCCTGAGCCTGGCCGCCTACTGCTCGTGTGCCACGTCTCAGGATTCTACCCCAAACCTGTGCTGGTGATGTGGATGAGGGGTGAGCAGGAGCAGCCTGGCACTCAGCAAGGAGACATCATGCCCAATGCAGACTGGACTTGGTATCTGCGAGTAACCCTAGATGTGGCGGCTGGGGAGGCGGCTGGCCTGAGTTGCCGAGTGAAGCACAGCAGTCTAGGAGACCAGGACATCACCCTGTACTGGGGTGAGAAGGAACTGGGGACCCACTGGGGATGGGAAGAGGTGGTTCAAGTACAGAGGGAGGGCCTGAATAAGGTGAGGGATTTAATGAATGAGAGAGGGAGGGAGAGGGTGGGAGAGAAAATAGAGAGAGACATTGATACAGAGTTGGAGAGTCAGGTTGAGATTTATTTCTGGAACAACAGTGTCAGAGGAATGAAATTAGCTAATCTAAGGTATAGAATAGGTAAGAAAGAAGAATGTAGACTAGGTGAGATGGGATGAGAGAAAGACATAAAATGTGGCTGTGAGTATAAACCTTCCAGGAATATGAGAGAGGGAACCAGAGATGCCCATGTGTCAGAAGCGGGTAGTGGAGGTGCTGACACTCAAGTGGGCAAGAAGGCCAAGAGAAACAGAGGATGGGTTTGAAGATATCCCTGTGTCCTCTCTCAATTGCCAGGACACCCCACCTCCACTGGCCTGATATTTGTGGCAATAATAGTGCCCTCCCTCATTCTTTTGATCTGTCTTGCATTATGGTTTTGGAGGCGCTGGTGAGTTTTTCATTCAGTTTTATTTTTCTGTCCATCCTCTCACTCTTTCCCTCCATTTTATCTTTCACTTTAGCTTCAATATTTCCACCAGACCCTTTCCCATTTCTTTTCAATGCCCATCTTTGTGTAAATGTATTTTTTTAAATGTGGTAAAATATGCATGACATAAAATTTACCACATTATAGTCATTTTTAAATGTACAATTTAGTAGAATTAAGTACCTTAACACTTTGTGCAACCAAAACCTAGAACTCTTTTCACCTTGAAAAACTTAGAGTCTATGCCAGTTAAACTACACTTCTCATGCTCTAGCTACCACCGTTCTAGTTTCTCTTTATATTAATCTCTATATGAATCTTAAAAGTGGAATCAACATTGTTATTTTTGGAGACTGGCTTATTTCAATTGGCATTATGTCCTCATAATTCATTCATGTGGTGGCACACATTAGAATTTATTTCCTCCTTAAGATTATGTAATGCATTTTAGATTATAAATTAATTTACCTATTATCAGATGGTTTGATTCCACCTTTTGGCTCTTGTGAATAGTGCTGGCTATGAACATGGTGTGAAATATCTTCTATGCAGGGCGATTTTTTTGCTTGCTTTTTTTTTTTTTTTAGCATACACCTCAAAATTGATCTGGTCACTGTCTATTGCCCAAATCTAAAATCACTTCCACATTTTTAAGTAGTAGTTACAGAGCAACTCACTTCATCATACAGAAATCTTTATTAGTTTTCTGTGGCTCTTGTAATAAATTACCACAAACTGAGTGTCTTAAAATAATAGAATTTTATTCTCCCACAGTCCTGGAAGCCACATAATAAATCAAAGAGTCAGCAGATCCTTGTTCTCCCTAGAGGCTCTAGGAAAGATTTTGGTTCTGTGCCCTTTTCAGCTTCTATAGGTTTCTGGCTTCCGTGGCTTGGGGCCACATCATTCTAATTATTACCCTTGTCTTCACACCACCTTCAGTTCTGTGTGTCTGTGTCTTCTGTGCTTCTGTTTTTTATAAGGATACTTTTAATTGAATTTAAGGTTCACCTCAGTAACTAGGATGATTTTCTCATCTCAAGATTACTAATTTCGGTACATTTTCCAAGACCTTTTCACCAGTAACTTGGATTACAGGGCTCCAAATCCACCACTTTGGGAATCATCATGCAACCCGTTGTATCAAGATATTCTCTCACATTACCTAGGATCATTCAATAAGTGCACTAAGCTACTCTGTAATTCGCTATGTGAAGAGTGCCCTAATTTTGAGCTGAGTTCTTTCCAGAGGATAGCTGGGAAAGTTCCACATGAATCACTTGTCCAAGTCTGTTAAGTAACAATGGAATGCTTAAATGGCCTTAAAGTTTGATGCCATGCCCTGATTCTTTTTCAAAAGCAAATTGATTTATATAATCAGGGAGACAAGTGGTTCAAAATGCTTGCATTTAAAAAACAGAATCAAAAGATTCCTAAATTACTTGACAATCCCTTTGCTCTTACCTATATTTTAGAACAAAAGAATGTTTAAAATAGACAAATTAAAAAAAAAAAGAAAGGAAGAAAACAAACAAAAAAACAGATAATGCCCAGGTACCTAAGAAGTTTCAGACTATAAAAGTATTGAAAACTCTTCAGTTGGTTTTGTGAAGTCAAGAATAATCTTGAAGCCAAGATAATACTGAAATAGAAAAAGTAAAGATCATATTTTAGTTTTGAATACTGATTCCAGAATTCTACATTAAATAAAAAATATAGAATATTATGCTATATTAAAATAATATTCTCCATAGAAAAATGAGTTTTATTCCAAAGTGCTAGATTAGGCAACTGAAAATTCAGTGATTTTAATAAATAATAGCTTAAATAGAAATATTTATAACAATGGTTTAATGCATAAGAGTAATAGTACAATCTACAACTTGTACCCATCAATCAGTTTAAGAACTCAGTTCAGTTCAGTCACTCAGTCGTGTCCGACTCTATGCGACCCCATGAATCGCGGCACACCAGGCCTCCCTGTCCATCAACAACTCCCAGAGTTCACTCAGACCCATGTTTATCGAGTTGTGATGCCATCCAGCCATCTCATCCTCTGTCGTCCCCTTCTCCTCCTGCCCTCAATCTTATATTATAAGACAATATTAATACTGGGATCTACTCAGATTTCTTGGATGTGAGATGTGGGAAAAAATGTACCTGTAATAAATGAAATGATGTACACAACTTTTATGGTGACATCTCTTTTGCTTATTTGAAATATTTTTTTTTCCTGTTTCTGCTGTAATCAGTTCAGTCACTCAGTCATCTCTGACTCTTTGCAACCCTATGAATTGCAGCATGCCAGGCCTCCTTGTCTATCACCAACTCTCGGAGTTCCCTCAGACTCATGTCCATCACGTCAGTGATGCCATCCAGCCATCTCATCCTCTGTTGTCCCCTTCTCTTCCTGCTTCCAATCCCTCCCAGCATCAGAGTCTTTTCCAACAAGTCAACTCTTCACATGAGGTGGCCAAAGTACTGGAGTTTCAGCTTCAGCATGAACGCCTTCCAAAGAAATTCCAGGGCTGATCTCCTTCAGAATGGACTGGTTGGATCTCCTTGCAGTCCAAGGGACTTTCAAGAGTCTTCTCCAACACCACAATTCAAAAGCATCAATTCTTCGGCGCTCAGCCTTCTTCACAGTCCAACTCTCACATCCATACATGACCACAGGAAAAACCATAGCCTTGACTAGATGGACCTTAGTCGGCAAAGTAATGTCTCTGCTTTTGAATATGCTATCTAGGTGGGTAATAACTCTTCTTCCAAGGAGTAAGCATCTTTTAATTTCATGGATGTAATCACCATCTGCAGTTATTTTGGAGCCCCCTCCCAAATAAAGTCTGACACTGTTTCCACTGTTTCCTGATCTATTTCCCATGGAGTGATGGGACCAGATGCCATGATCTTCGTTTTCATCAAGAGGCTTTTTAGTTTCTCTTCACTTTCTGCCATAAGAGTGGTGTCATCTGCATATCTGAGGTAATTGAGATTTCTGCTGGCAATATTGAGTCCAGTTTGTGTTTCTTCCAGTCCAGCACTTCTCATGATGTACTCTGCATATAAGTTAAATAAGCAGCCTTATTTAACTGACAATATACAGCCTTGACGTACTCCTGTTCCTATTTTGAATCAGTCTGTTGTTCCAGGTCCAGCTTTAACTGTTTCTTCCTGACCTGCATACAGAGTTCTTAAGAGGCAGGTATTCCCAACTTTTTCAGAATTTTCCACAGTTTATTATGATCCACACAATTGATACCCCACAGTCAAGGTAAGAGAAACCCAAGTAAGATGATAAGTGTTGCAAGGGGGCATCAAAGGGCAGACACACTGAAACCATACTCACAGAAAGCTAGTCAGTCTAATCACACTAGGACCACAGCCTTGTCTAACTCAGTGAAACTAAGCCATGCCCATGGGGCAACCCAAGACGGGTGGGTCATGGTGGAGAGGTCTGATAGAATGTGGTCCACTGGAGAAGGGAATGGCAAACCACTTCAGTATTCTTTCCTTGAGAACCCCATGAACAGTATGAAAAGGCAAAATGATAGGATATTGAAAGAGAAACTCCACAGGTCAGTAGGTGCCCAATACGCTACTGGAGATCAGTGGAGAAATAACTCGAGAAAGAATGAAGAGATGGAGCCAAAGAAAAAACAATACCCAGCTGTGGATGTGACTGGTGATAGAAGCAAGGTCCAATGCTGTAAAGAGCAATATTTCATAGGAACCTGGAATGTCAGGTCCATGAATCAAGGCAAATTGGAAGTGCTCAAACAAGTGTTGGCAAGAATGAATTTGACATTCTAAGAATCAGTGAACTAAAATGGACTGGAATGGATGAATTTAACTCAGATGACCATTATATCTACTACTGCGGGTGTATATCCCTCAAAAGAAATGGAGTAGCCATCATGATCAACAAAACAGTCCTAAGTGCAATACTTGGATGCAATCTCAAAAACGACAGAATGATCTCTGTTCATCTCCAAGGCAAACCATTCAATATGACAGTAATCCAAGTCTATGCCCCAGCCAGTAATGCTGAAGAAGCTGAAGTTGAACTTTTTTATGAAGACCTACAAGATCTTTTAGAACTAACACCCCCAAAAGATGTCCTTTCTGCTGTAATACCATTTGTCAAAGTGAGCTAACTATAACTATGCCAAGTAATTATATTTTCAGAGATGCTGAGCATTTTAAACATAATTTCTCTGTCTCTGCCTGGCTGATTTTCTAACCATGAGAGTCAGCAAAGAAGCTTCTTTCTCCAGGAAACCTTCCTTAATGGTACAATGGAATAGCGCTCCTTTGACTGATGTCATGCTCAGGTCCACAGTATTCTGAATCCACAACACTGCAGTTCTTTCTGTTTTCTCTTCCCTCTACTTATAAGTTCCTTTAGAGAGGGACATATTCTAGGTGGGTTCTAGGCAAGATCTTTAACTTACCTATGTATTTATTTAGTAACATAATCTGAGTTGATATAATTGTCTCAAATCCCTTTCCTCCAAATTGCCTTTCTGTCTTCCCCCCTCCCCCTCTTTAGTTGATATTCTATATTTTACTCTTACTAAAATATTTCCACATAGCCAAGAATAACATGCTTTCCTTGTTTCTGCTGTGAATTCCTCTGGAGAAAATCAGCGTGCCCATACAGTATATGTAGTTTGCATGTAAACTATGTAAAGATTTATTTGTCAGAAAAGAATCATATTTCTCAATGTGAGTTGAAATAGGTGAGGGAGTAATGGTGCAGATGTTTGTTAAATATTTAAGGAAAGAGTCAAGAGGTTTTTATTGCTCTCAGGGACTTTGCTATCTGTGCTATCTTTGATATCTGTGATACCTTTGATATTGAATCCTTTTTTGACTTCTACTTATGTTTGTTCATCCTTTTGCCTATTTTACAATTTTCTAGAAACTTCACTTTAAAAATCTAAGCTTATTTAATAAATATAACAGGAAAGGAGAGAAGAGATTCTAAGTACTTTTTTTTTTTTTTGTAGGATTTAGGAAGGGAGGTTAGAGTAAGTGCAAGTTTTGGAGCAGCCAGCGTTACTGGAAACAGTTCTGCCACCCCCATCATGCTAGGATAATACAGATGTCAAGATTTGAGCAGGGTAGAAAATGACTTTTCAAATGATATATATATTTTTTCTCTGATCCATTAGTACATATGGTTATTTCTCCAGCTTGCATTAAACACCACCTCATCTTACAGGGTAGGCATGCTGTTCTATGCTTCACTGCAACCTCAGCTAAGGCCAGGATTCTGATTAGTCTGTGTTTCTTGTGGGTGTGGATTATGAAACAGCAGTAGCAGTAGTACTTGTGAGCTTGTTAGAAGAAGAAAATTTCAAGCTCAAGCCTAAACCTATTGAAAAAAATCCTGGAATGGGAACTATAATGCTGTGTTTTCATAAGCCTTTTAAGTTATTTGAATGCATATTTAATTTTAAGAACACTCTGTCTAAAGATTTTTCAAGCCCTGGACTACTGACACTTTGGGCGGAATGATTCTTTGTTATGGAAATTTGTTCAATGCACTTGTAGTTTTGCAGCATTGAAAGGACTGATGGTGAAGCTGAAACTCCAATACTTTGGCCACCTGATGTGAACTGACTCATTGGAAAAGACCCTGGTACTGGGAAAGATTGAAGGCAGGAGGAGATGGGGATGACAGATGATGAGATGGTTGGATGGCATCACTGACTTGATGGACATGGATTTGGGTGGACTCTGGGAATTGGTGATGGACAGGGAGGCCTGGCGTGCTGCAGTCCACGGGGTCACAAAGAGTCGGACACTACTGCATGACTGAACTGAACTGAACTGGCCTCTGTAATTAGATGCCAGTAATTTCTCCCCAAGTTATAATAAACCAAATAGATCTTCAAACCTTTCCAAATGTCCCTGGATAGTAAACAGACACCAGATAAGGGCTAAGGTCTAGGATAATATACAACATTTCACCTCCCTTCTCATCATTAGTTATAATAATTGGTGCTGTAACCTAACTGAAGTCTATAGTTTATATTCGGTGGTTGAAAAAAGGACTCTTCATCTGGATGATATAATTCATTCTAAGCTCAACGTTGCTGTTAAATTTGTTATGTAGTTAAAGCTGGACCAGTAATGAAGTTCAGAAATAGAACAAGATAGACAGAGCCAAAGAGAAGATCTGGAGGCGGACCTGCCTCTGGATATTTAAGTTATATGAGCACAACAATCTCATTTCTTCTTTTAAAAACTGAGCTAGAAATTTTACTTGCTTAAAAATTCTGATATTATTTTGCTTTCTGATGTCCTATAACAGCTTTTTCATATCTTTTTTTATAGCTTTTCTCTGTTTTCTTCACTCCTCTTATTTCTCCTCGTTCCATCAAGTCATCATCTCTTAAAGGTGGTTTTTTGGGCTTGTGTTGTTTTCCCTAATTTTCCTTACTTTGGAAAATGTTAATTTACTCATGACTTTAACTATGACCTGTAGATGAAAGACTTTCAAAAATAAATCTTAAGTCTCACAATACAAGAGCTCTTCAACTCTTTTTTTATATGAGTTTTTGTGCATGTGTTAGTTTCATTTTTGCTAATATATAGGAATATGTTAAAATATTTTGTCCTTGCTTCCAGTATGCGTGTTAACTTTATAAATATATTTTATCTGTAAATCCTTTTGGATTTCTTGTTCATACTTTCATAATAGCTCTAAATATGAAAATTCTCAATTTTTTCCTCTTGCTACCTTTTATTACATTTTCTTGTCCAATGGCATTGACTCTGAACTAGTGCATAGAGTTGACAGATGACATTCCCATCTTTTTACTTTTGCTGGATAAGAATATTCCAACAATTAATATTAGGTATCAACCCTGAAATTCATTGGAAGGACTGATGCTGAAGTTGAAGTTCAATACTGTGGCCACCTGATGTAAAGAGCCAGTTCTTTGGAAAAGACCCTGATGCTGGGAAAGATTGAGGGCAAGAGGAGAAGGAGACGACAGAGGATGAAATGGTTGAATGTCATCACTGATTCAATGGACATGAGTTTGAGCAAACTCGTGGAAATAGTCAAGGACAGGGAAGCCTGGAGTGCTGCCGTCCACGCAGTTGCAAAGAGTCAGACACAACAGAGTAACTGAAAAACAACAATATTAGGTATGGTAATTGCTCTAAGTATATCATGGATGATTTTTTTCAGATTAAGAACACTTTCTTTCAAAGTTATTAAATTTTTATTATCATTTTTATTATGGATGACTATTGAATTTATTAAAAGCTTATTCTGAATTTCTTGAGGTGAAAAAATGTTTTATATCTTTTCTATTTTTAATGTTTTGAGTCACACATAAATTCTCAAAAGGTAAAACAAAATTTTGTTTATGCAACTTACTTATAATGTATTATGTGGATCCAATTTCCTAATGTTTTATTTATAATGTTTTTCTGTTCTTAAAATTTCTTTGTCAAGTATTGGTATTGAGAGCTTT
>SJYC01057774.1:0-18483 GCA_006408675.1 Madoqua kirkii
GGGAGATGAGGGGGGGGAGGGAGGTGGGAAGGAGCTTTAGCATAGGGAGATCATGTACACCTGTGGCTGATTCATGTCAATGTATGGCAGAAGCAATACAGTACTGTAAAATAGAATAAAGCATTAAACAAAAAAATAAAAAAAATTAATAAAAAAATAATAATAAAATAAAAATAAAAATTAACATTGCAAACAAAAAAAGAAAATATTTTATTATGTAGAAAATGAATTTTTAGGATTACATATATATATACCTTTGTTGTACACCAATTTCATTTTGATTGCATTGTGCAATTTTGCCTGCAGTATACTAATGACTAATCTCAGTTGATTAAAAAAGTAATAATAAAACCAGATCATACATGTTTAGTTAAAAAAAATGACAGATTTAAAAACCAAAATTAAATACCTGATTGCAATGCAGTCCATAAAGATACTTGACTACAACAACCAGAATCATGACTGGTAACATTTTATCAGGACATACCAGATTTTTAGGAATTTCATGTGATTTTTAGAATATCTGTGTTAATAGCATTTACTCATACAGTATAACCTGAGTGGACTTATCATTCATTTGACAATGTTTCCCTTGGATATGGGCTTCCCCGGTAGCTCAACTGGTAAAGAATCTGCCTGCAATGCAGGAGACCCTGGTTTGATCCCTTGGTCAGGAAGATCTACTGCAGAAGGGATAGGCTGCCCACTCCAGCATTCTTGGGCTTCCCTTGTGGCTCAGAAGGTCAAGAAACTGCCTGCAATGCTGGAGACTTGGGTTTGATACCTGGGTTGGGAGGATCCCCTGGTGGAGGGCGTGACAACCCACTCCAGTATTCTTGCCTGGAGAATCCCCATGGACAGAGAAGCCTGGCTGAAGCATCTCAGTTAGCCAGAGGTCAATTTTAGAATCTGCAAAATGATACTTATTCAATTAATCAAAGTGAAAAGATTTCAAAGCAAATACAGATCACTTAAAGGCAAAGAGACTCATACAATCTTTTCTCAAAAGCAGCTTTCTGAGAAAACTGTTCTTTTAACAAGAAACCAAATCCAATAATGTGTCAGCCAACTCTCAAGAAAATCCGTTTATCCAGCTAAACTGAATCGAATCTTAGAGAGTCTTGATTATGCTCTTCTTGTCAGTATTCCATTTCACGAACATTCTACAACTTTCTCTACCCATGTCACTTTGCCCCTTTGTTACTTTTTTCCATTCAGGAGCAACCAGCTCTAGGACGAAACTGTCCTTTGCCCCTTTAACCAAATGTAATGTAATTCCATTCCTCATACCTTCTTTTATTGAATACATGAATTAAACTTTTCTTGCATACTGAAATGTTTCCCTTATTTAATATCTTTATTTAAATGTTTAAATTAGATTCCTCAACTTCGCAGTGTACTAAGAAGTAAGCAATTATGATCTGCTTCTCACATTAACATTCTGTAGATTGCTAAACATAAATACCAACAGTAATTTTTGAAACAAGTACTTTCTTATAGAGAATATCTCAGGATGACAACAAACATACATCAATAGTCCCTTATTTTCTCTGCAAGGAGAAGCCAATTTTTGTTAATTAATATTTCAGGATCTTATTTTATTTGGGAGTGATCAAGCCATTCAATAAAATCCTAGACAGTAAAATTCCTTGCTGTCTTCATACCACTTACCCTGTCTTTTACAACAACAATAAGAGCCTTCCTTATTCTTTGAGCTCCAAGCCATCTTTCTACAGCAAGTCATGCCTATTTACTTATATGCAGAGTACATCATGAGAAACACTGAGCTGGAAGAAGCACAAGCTGGAATCAAGACTGCTGGGAGAAATATCAAGAACCTCACACATGCAGATGACACCACCATTATGGCAGAAAGTGAAAAGGAACTAAAAAGCCTCTTAATGAAAGTGAAAGTGGAGAGTGAAAAGGTTGGCTTAAAGCTTAACATTCAGAAAATGAAGACCATGGCAACTGGTCCCATCACTTCATGGGAAATAGATGGGAAAACAGTGGAAACAGTATCAGACTTTATTTTTTTGGGCTCCAAAATCACTGCAGATGGTGATTGCAGCCATTAAATTAAAAGTTGCTTACTCCTTGGAAGGAAAGTTATGACCAACCTCTGTCAAAAGCAGAGACATTACTTTGCCAACAAGGGTCTGTCTAGTCAAGAGTATGGTTTTTCCAGTAGCCATGTGTGGATGTGAGAGTTGGACTGTGAAAAAGATTGAGCACCAAAGAATTTGATGCTTTTGAACTGTGTGTTGGAGAAGACTCTTGAGAGTCCCTTGGACTGCAAGGAGATCCAACCAGTCCATTCTAAAAGAGATCAGTCCTGGGTGTTCTTTGGAAGGACTGATGCCAAAGCTGAAACTCCAGTACTTGGGCCACCTCATGCAAAGAGTTGACTCATTGCAAAAGACTCTGATGTTGGGAGGGATTGGGGGCAGGAGAAGAAGGGGCTGACCGAGGATGAGATGGCTGGATGGCATCACTGACATGATGGATGTGAGTCTGAGTGAACTCCGGGAGTTGGTGATGGACAGGGAGGCCTGGCATGCTGCAACTCATGGGATAGCAAAGAGTCAGACACAATGGAGTGACTGAAGTGAACTGATGCCTATTTACCATCATTTCTCTTGTCCAAATCTAGGTTCTTGACCAGGGCTCTGAAACATTTGCTTTTGATTCGCCTGCTAAAAATGGGTAAACTTTGATGGAGTGTCTTTCCTGATCGCCAAGATACATGGCATCCCATGAAACATGACATAGGTACATGGGTACATTGCTCACGTATGACTAAGACTCAATTTTTAAAATACTTACCTTACCGCACAACTCCAAAATTTCAAGTTACAAAATGTGTGGAGAAGTTGTTTTAGATAGACATTCCAAAACATAATTACTCTTATAGAGTTTACCTCTTATAGAGTTTAACTCTTGCATCATTTGCATTGATTTAGTATCATCATAGGGCTTCTCAGGTGGTGCTAGCAGTACTACATGTAAGAGATGTAGGTTTGCTCCCTAGGTCAGGAAAATCCTCTGGAGGAGGGCATGGAAACCCACTCCAGTGTTCTTGTCTGGAGAATCCTATGGACAGTGGAGCCTGGTGGGTTTCAGTCCATGGGGTCATAAAGAGTCAGACATGATTGAAGCAACTTAGCATGCACTCACAGTATCAGCATAGAAAGAAAGAAAGAAAGAAAGAAAGAAAGAAAGAAAGAAAGAAAGAAAGAAAGGGAGGAAGGAAGAAAGGAAGGAAGGAAGGAAGGAAGAAAGAGAGAAAGAAAGAAAGTGAAGTAGCTCAGTCGTGTCCAACTCTTTGTGACCCCATGGACTATAGCCTACCAAGCTCCCCTGTCCATGGGATTCTCCAGGCAAGAGTACTGGAGTAAGTTGCCATTTCCTTCTCCAGAGGATCTTCCCTACCCAGGAATTGAACCTGGGTCTCCCACATTACCATCTGAGCCACCAGGGAAGCCAGTATCATCATAACAGGTTATTTTTCTTTCTGATATGTTTGCAACAGATATAAGGTATAATAAAGCTAAGTACAACAGGAGAATTATATTGAGTTGGCTAAATAGTCCTTTTTTTTTTTTTTGGTCCATAAGATGGCTCAGATAGCATTTAGTTATCTTTAACTGTATTTGAAACAATTTTGCTAGGTTGTAATGTGACAGTATATCACGATCAATCATATTAGTGTGCATTAAAAAATCTTATCAAAATTGGTGAAGTTTTGTGTAGTCACTGAATATTAAAGATGGAAAAAAAGCAATGTTTTTTGTTATATTATGCTTTATTACTTCAAGAAAGATAATACAACTAAAAAAAAACAGAATAGATAAGGTGCTGTGACTGACTGAATGTGTTAAAGGTGGTTTGTAAAGTTTCATGCCCGAGATTTTTCACTGGATAATGCTCTACAGTTTGCAGACCATTTGAAGTAGATAGTGATCAGATTGAGACGTTACTTGAGAACAATAAATGTTATTCAACCTGGGAGATAGCCAGCATACTCAAAATATCCAAGTGAAGCTCTGAAAATCATTTGAGTCAGCTTGGCTATGTTAATTGCTTTGACGTTTGGATTCCACATCAGTTAAGTGAAAGGAAATTCTTGACTGTATTTCTGCATGTGATTCTCTATGTTGCAGCAATGAAAACATTTTGTTTTTAAAACAAACTGTGATGGGTGATGACAAGTGAATACTGTACAATAATGTGGTAAGCACAAGTTTATGAGACCAGTGCAATGATCCACCATAATCAACAAAGCTGTTCATCCAAATTAAGTGATGCTGTGTATCTGGTGGAATTGGAAGGGAGTCCTCTACTATAAATTTCTTCTAGAAAACCATACAATTAATTACAGCAAGTACTGATCCCAATTATATCAACTGAAAGCAACACTCTACAAAAGCATCCAGAATTAGTCAACAGGAAACACATAATCTTCCATCAGGATAACACAAGACTGCTTATTTCTTTAATGACCAGGAAAAACCTGCTACAGCTTGCCTGGAAAGTTCCGATTTATTCTCTGTATTCAACACACCCTGTACCTTCAGATTTCCATTTATTTTGATCTTTACAAAATTCCCCTAATGAAAAATTCAGTTCCCTGGAAGACTGTAAAAGGCACCTATCTTTGTTTAAAAAGATAAAAGTTTTAGGAAGATGGAACTATAAAGTTGCCTTAAAAATGGCAGATAGTAGTGGAACAAAATGAATATGTTGTTTAACAAAGGTTTTGATAAAAATGAAAAAAAAAGTGTCTCTTATTTTTACTTAAAAACTGAAGGGACTTTTTGGCTAATCTGATACTTAACATCAATAATTCTAAAGACATGACTATATTAATTGAACAAGTTTAAACATGTTTCTATACAAAACTGATTTAGTACTGAATACTTCCCAGATCCCATGGATCTGAGTTCATCCTCATCAATTTTCTAAATATTTAGAGGCATTTAATTTGCAAGTGCTTACTTTTAAGTTCATTAACAAGAGTTCGATTGTGAGTTAATTTTCACATGAAGACAGAACCAGAGATCTCATAGCTTTTCTGCCTGAGTTATAAAAAACCTCCCTGAACTCTTTCATTTTTTCCCTTGAGTCTTAGGAATTAGAGATGATGTGCATAAGTGTTCCTGAGAACTCTGGTAGAACATTTACATCAAGGCACAAAGGGAGAGAAATACCAATTCCTTTTCCTGAGGGTGTAGCTGAAGATCTCTTTGATTTTTGCAAGAATATCCTACAAGATGAAACAGCTCTAATTACCCACACTAAATTATTCACAGCCAGATAACAAATCAAAGCAATGCAGAAAGGTCTCTGAGAGTTGCAGTTCTCTAGTCCTTGAAAGGGATATTCCCAATGAATGTCCCATCAGAGACAAAGCTGAATGAATGAATGACCAAGGCTGGTCCAAAAGGGAAAATCCCAACCAATGCTTTGACACAGGTGAAGCCCAATGCAATAGAGAGCTCTGTTACTAAACAAACTCATCTCAACTGGCCAGTGCAAATACTCACACACACACACACACAAACAGCAAACATGGTAACAAATAAGCTACTGTCATACAGACAGAAAATCAGAGGACATGTCTCAGAAGTCTACTTTCACACCCAGATGGAGATCTCAAATAGATTGGCCCAGTTCTTGAAAAAGAAAATACCCAGAGTGGCTCTTAGGGAGATCTGAGTGGCTCAGTTCCTGTCAGGGAAATAGCCCAGATGGAGTGGAGGGAGTTCCCAGTGCTAGTTGGAACAACTTAACTCAAGTGGCACTGAACGTGGACTGTAGTTTCAGATGTTTCTTGAATCCAAACAGCCTTTGTTGTAGGGTGATTGGTACCTATCATAGAGAGTCCCTTCCAGTTTTCTGAGCAAAGTGAATCCCAACATCTGCTAGGGACTCAGGGAAGGGGCTACTTCTGGTTGACCGGCCATGGGCACAGACTCCTGGCTGTCTCGCCAAAAATGTTACTGTGCATTAAGTCCAGGTGCCTGAGGCACAGTGAGGACAAACAAACTGAAATAGACTCTGGAGCAGAGGAAAGTTTTTGCAAGGCCAAGCAAGGAGAGCAGGTGGCTCATGCTCAGAAATCCCAAACTGCATGATAGTTTTGGAAAAAAGATTTTATAAGCAAAATTTTGGGAAAGGGCTGGAGGATATGTGACTTTCTTCTGCTTAGTGATGAGGTAACAAGGTGATGTTCTAGACACTTGGGGTCAGTCTGAAGTAGCCATCCTCCACTTAAGTTGGTAGCCTTATTTCCTGTGGAAGAACTCAAAGATTTTGTTATGTCCATTCTTTGAGGAGGAACCACGACCCTTCCCCAAGGCTGTCCTATTATTTCTTGGTTGCTTCTTCTTTTTTTCTGTGTTCCCTCCCTTCCCTGATTAGCAACTGTTTGGATCTGCCTTTTGGAACTCAGGGAGGTAAAAGAGGCTGAATGAAGTCTATTTCTTACAAATAAGGGACAGGGGACCGAAAAGCTTTTGTGCCCAGGAGTGTATCAATGTCCTGCTCAGTTTCAGGAGTAAATGTAATTTTCAAAATAAAAAATTCCTATGGTTTAAGAGAATCTTGCTCATATTAAAAACTGTGATATTTATCACATTTAATTCTAAGATTTGGGCCAGATAGAGCAGTGCTTTAAATATCTGCATGTACATGATTATCAATGCACACACACACACACTAATACACACACACTCACACAAGAATGGATAATGTGAGGTTAGAGAGATGAGGCATGAGGCATGAGACAAGAAAGAGGGGCCATTGAGATTTCTGGCACAAAGTCCAGGATGGCTTGCCAAATTTGCTTCATGTGCCTGAAGCAAAATAGGACAAATGTGAGAGTCTGAAGCAGAGGAAGGTTTAAACAAGGCCAAGCAAAGACAATCAGTGGCTAGTACTCAAAAAAGTCAAACTCTTTCATGGTTTGGGGAAAAGATTTTATATGCAAAATCAGAGGGGAGGATGGCAGAGTGTGTGACTTTCCTGTTTAGGGGTGAGGTAACAGGACAATGTTCCTGGAATCTTGTGTTCAGACTGGAGTAACCATCCTTAATCTGTGGTGATGGCCATATTTCCTGAAGATGAACTCCAAAATTGCTTTGTAGCCTCTTTGAAGAGGAACTCTTCCAAAGGCTGTTCTAATATTTCTTGATTGCTTCTTCTTTTGCATTCTGTCCTTTCCTGATTGATGTTGTTGTTCAGTTTCTAAGTCTTGTCTGATTCTTTGTGACCTCATGGACTTCAGCATGCCAGGCTCCTCCATCCTCCACTATCTCCTAGAGTTTGTGCAAATCCATGACCACTGAGTCAGTGATGTTATCTAACCATCTCATTTTCTGTTGCCCCTTCTCATTTTGCTTTCCATATTTCTCAGCATCAGGGTTTTTCTCAATGTATTGGATCTTCATATTAGGTGACCAAAGCTTTAGTTTCAGCATCAGTCCTTTCAATGTATATTCAAGGTTAATTTCCTCTATAGTCACCTGGTTTGATCTCTTTGCAGTCCAAGGAACTCTCAAGAGTCTCCTCCAGCACCACAATTCAAAACCAGAAATTCTTCAGCACTCAGCCTTCTTTATGGTCCAACTCATATCTGTATATGACTACTGGAAAGATCATAGCTCTGACTACAGGGAACTTTGTTGGCAAAGTGATGTCTTTGCTTTTTAATATGCTGTCTAGGTTTATTATACTTTTTCTTTCAAGGAACAAGCATCTGCTACTTTCCCTCATTAGTGACTGTTTAAATTTACCTGTTGAAACTCAGGAAACAGAAAGGAGGCCACATGAAACCTATTTCCTATAATCAAGGAACAGGAGACAGAAAAGCCTCTGTGCCTAAGAGAATATCACAGTGTCCTGCTAGGTTTAATAGTAAATATAATTTTGACCTCAAAAATTACTATAGTATAAGGCAATTTTGCTTAGATTATAAACTGCAGCATGTATCAAATTTAATTCTGGAATTTGATTCCTAGCAAAAAAAAAAGTTTTAAATGAGTTTCCTGCATGTAAATTATTGTTGCCACACAAACATATACACATTCACACAGACACAGACACACACAGATACACATACACTCTAACACACAAAGGAGAATGCAAAGTTAGATGAGGCAAGAGAGATGTGATAAGAAAGAGGTATCATTTAGACACTTGCAAGAGATAATGACAGAGTGCCAGAGGAGATGGGCTGTGGGGAGGGCAGTTAAATTGGATGGATAAACCAATGTAACTCTTCTAGATTAAAACAGAGTAGAAGCTGAGCAATTGTTTAATATTACCCTCTGATTTCACAGATGTGGAAATAAAGGATTGGGGAGGTGAAATAACCTTTCAACATCACATGGTAGCTTTTCCAAGGTAATAAATATGAAAAAAGAACAGCTGAAAGCCAGAGACATGAAAATAAAATCTACAAGTGAAGGACTAGAGTGTAAATGAGAGGCAGGGTGGGAGCCCAAATGAGCGGGAGGAAAGTTGTTCTGTAATGTGCAATGTAGGTCAGAGATTTGTCAGTTGGAAGAGAGAGGAAGTTATTATAAGGGTAGTGAGAAAAAAGTTTGTGAATTAGAGATCAGACGCCAATTCTGAGAGTCAGAAGCTCTACTTCCCACTGAAATGCTGCTTCTGCCACTTCTACTGCTAGCGGTTATCGTCCCAGGTGGTGACAGTGAGGATGGTAGGAGTAACTCTCATTGTTCCCAGCCCAGCTGAGGGGCTCTGGACAAAAATATGCTGCATCAGCAGTAGGCGTCTGGGCTCTCTTGTCTCCCACCCTCTCCCCAATTCTGGAGGTTGGGGCTGGAGCCAGGAATGTTTAAGCCTCTAGTGTTGTTATTCAGACTCTGGGTTCTTTTCCATCCTAATTCTCTCTTTCTCCTCACCCTTCCTATCGTTCCACCGCCACAGCATTACAGGGGCCAACCTCCTTCCATCTCATCCAGATTTCGACCTTTGCCAACAGCACCTGGACTCAAAATCAAGGCTCAGGCTGGTTGGACGATTTGCAGATTCATGGCTGGGACAGTGACTCAGGCACTGCCATTTTCCTGAAGCCCTGGTCTAAGGGCAACTTCAGTGATGAGGAGGTGGCTGAGCTGGAGGAACTATTCCGAGTTTACTTCATTGAGTTTACTCGGGGAGTGCAGGATATTGTAAGTGAATTCCAGTTTGAATGTGAGTACAGTCCTCTGAACTGGGGAGATTCACGATGACTTTTCTCTTTCTTGGTTCAGACTTCCTCTGATCATGTCCTCTCCTTCCCTTTTTACCCACGTGCGTGCATATACCCCCTCCAGAGTATTCTCCCACTCTGACTCCATACCTCCATCAAGTATCCCAGATTCTTCCTGTTTCTTGCACTCTTCTGTGATGGATGAAATTCTTCTTTTGTAGCCACCTCCTGGTTTGTTTGTGCATAGCTTGATTCTCTCAGATCCTAAGGAAAAACTCCTTTTCCTACCTTGTGCCTGAGTGAACTGAAGTGTGACTTCATCAATCCATTGCTCAAGCAATGATTGCCTGATCTCTTCTCTCAGTGTAACTCTCCCCTTTACCCTGGAGTGCTGTACTCCTGACTCCATCACACATTGCTCCTCTTCTCTCCTTTTGCCTACCCAACTTCCTTACAAGAGCCCATCTCCACCGTCTATAACATGCATACCTCCCTGGAATGCTCATCTTTCTGAAAAGTCTCTGAGTACAGCAACTGGGTTTTGGGCCATCATTTCATATCTTTGACTTTTCTCTCCATCCAAATCCAAAGTCCCATGTCCTTTCCCCATCTTCTTCTTTCTTGTGTGTTTTAAAATCACCGTGTCTCTGTTTTCTTTCTTTATAGACCCATTTGTGATTCAGGGCATAGCAGGTTGTGAGCTGCATTCTGGGAAGGCCATACAAAGCTTCTTGAGAACAGGTTTTGAAGGACTGGATTTCGTGAGCATCAAGAATCATTCATGTGTGCCTGAGCCAGAGGGAGGCAGCGAGGCGCAGTGGTTTTGTGTTTTCATTACTCAGTACCAAGGCATCTTGGGTATCATAGACAGACTCCTCTCAGAAACCTGCCCCCGATATCTCCTGGGTGTCCTCGATGCAGGGAAGGCGGAACTGCACAGGCAAGGTTAATCCTGTTTTCTCTCCAAGACTTTCCTATTTCACCTCCCACCACCTTTAAATTTAAGAGTAGGAGGTACCTGTGAAGAGAGGGGTTTAATCAATACATTATTTGGTTTCCAAAGAAGTGGAAGAGGTCACTGTCTGCACTTGTGGGTTTCTGACTCTGTATGCTCTAGACTAGAGACATAACTTGATACTCTTTCTACCCCTTCCTACCCCAGTGAAGCCTGAAGCCTGGCTGTCCAGGGGCCCCACTCCTGGGCCTGGCCGCCTACTGCTGGTCTGTCACGTCTCAGGATTTTACCCCAAACCTGTGCGGGTGATGTGGATGAGGGGTGAGCAGGAGCAGCCTGGTACTCGGCGAGAAAACATCATACTCAGTGCTGACTGGACTTGGTATCTCAAGTAACCCTGGACTACTGCTGGTCTGTCACGTCTCAGGATTTTACCCCAAACCTGTGCGGGTGATGTGGATGAGGGGTGAGCAGGAGCAGCCTGGTACTCAGCGAGAAAACATCATACTCAGTGCTGACTGGACTTGGTATCTCCAAGTAACCCTGGATGTGGCAGCTGGGGAGGCGGCTGGCCTGAGTTGCCGAGTGAAGCACAGCAGTCTAGGAGACCAGGACATCATCCTGTACTGGGGTGAGAAGGAACTGGGGATGTGAGAAGATGGTTCTCAAGAACAGAGAGAGGGCCTGGGGAAGGGGAGGGATTTGATGGGTGAGATACAGAGAGACGGAGGGAGATGGGGAAGAAAGAGAGACAGAGGGAGAGGTAGGAAGGGAGAGGCAAAGAGAGAGAGAAGTCGAGCTTTATTTCTGGGACTACAGTGCTGCAGGAATGAAAATAATGATCTAAGTTATAGAATAGGTAAGAATAAAAGACTATAGACTGGGTGGGATGGGGCAAGAAGGAGAGACTAAGGGTGGCTGAGACTATATGACATCTGGGAATAAGAGAAAGGGAACCAGCAATGTCCTTAAGCAGGTAATGGGGTGCTGGCACTCAGGTGGGCAAGGAGGCCAGACGAACTAGTGAATGGGTTTTAAGTGACATCCTTGTGTCCTCTCCATATTGCCAGGACACCCCACACACATTGGCTTGATATTTGTGGCAATAATAGTGCCCTCCTTGATCCTCTTGATATGTCTTGCATTATGGTTTTGGAGGCGTTGGTGAGTTTTTATGTTTAATCTTTCCTTTCTGTCCATTCTCTCACTCTTTCCCTCCATTTAGTCTACTACATTATTCTAGTCTCAGCATTTCCATCAGAACTTTTCCCCTTTCTGCCCAACTCACGTTTTTATGTAAATCTATTTTTTAAGTTATAATAAAATATACATGACATAAAATTTACCACATTAGTCATTTTAAACATAAAGTTTAGTAGGATTGAGTACATTCATGTTGTATGCAACCAATCTCTAGAACTCTTTTCATTTTGAAAAATTGAATGTCTATGCCCTTTAAGTCCCATTCCTTATTCATTGCTCTTCCATCCCTTGGCAACTTTCATTTTACTTTCTGTCTATAGAAATCTGACTACTTTAAGTAATTTTTATAAGTGGAATCATCACTATTTTTCTTTTTGTGACTGCCTTATTCCACGCAGCACAGTGTCCTCATCATTCATTCATGTAGCAACACATAATTTCTTTCCTTTTTAAGACTGTATAACAAATTTTATCTATTTATCTGCCAATGGAAGCTTGAATTGATTCTACTTTTGGCTGTGTGAATACTGCTTCCATGAACATAGCTATACAAACATCTATGTAGAGTAATTTAATTTGCTTCTATTCTTTTTTATTTAATTAAAAAAATTTTTTTGGTCAGAATATAGTTGATTTAAATATTGTGTTACTTTCTGTTGTACAGCAAAATGAATGAGTTATACATATATCCACTCTTTTTAGAATAGAATATGTGGGAATAGAAATTTCCACATAGATCATTACAGGGTATTGAGTAGAATTCCCTGTGATACACAGTAGGCCCCCTGTTAATTATCTCTTTTGTATATATTTGTGTGTATATGTCAATTCCAATCTCCCAATTTATCCTTCACTCCCTCTCCCCTAGTAACCATAAGATTGTTGTATAAAACTAACTCTGTTTCTACTTGTAGATAAATTTATTTGTATCATTTTTTAAATTCCACATTAAGCAATGTCATAATTTGTCCTTTTCTGTCCCACTGCTTGTGTTCTTAACAGGTCATATCAGACTATCTTGTGAGCCCTGACTATACCTCCTTTCCCATTTGGAGCAATTACTCAGGAGCCCAGAAACTCAGGTTGACAGCCCAGGAGTCAATCTCACTATATTTCATCAAATAACCATCATATTTGATCAAATCAGTGTTCCAATAAGCTTTAGATAAATCATAATTTATATACTGGTGCAAAAATAATAAAAAAGTGTACATTATAAGACACTATCACTAGTAGAATCCACACAGATTTCAGATGTGAAGTGTGAGAAAGAATGTATCTCAGACTAAATGAAATGATGTGCAGGACTAAATTGTGACATCCCTTTGGCTTCTTATTTTATAACATTTTTTTTCACTCCTTCTACTGAAATATCATTTGTCAAAGTGAGCTAACTGTAATTATGCTAAGATAATTGTATTTGCAGAGATGACCAGCATTTTAACTTAATTTCGTTGTATCTGCTTGGATGATTTTCTATCTTGAAGAAGCTAAGCTCCTTCTTCCTCCAGGGAGCCTTCCTTTGTCCTACAGTAGAAGTAACCATCCCTTGACTGATGTCATGCAGAGATCTACTTTCCTCTTTACCCAGAACATTGCAGTTCTTTATGTTTTTCTTTTCCTTCTTATGAGTTCTTTGAAAGAAAGTTCTTTGCAAGACTTGCTCTAAGTGAATTCTAGGCAAGATCTCTTATGTATGTGTTTGTACAGTAAAATAATCTCAGTTGATTGCCGCATTAACAGTCTTTATTTTTTTTCAAAATCATCTCCTTTTTTTCGTCTTTAGTTAGTATTCTGAATTTTTCTCTTACTAAAATATAACATACTCTCCTTATTTCTACCCTGAACACTTCTGAAGAAAACTAATTGTGCCCATACTGTAACTATAGTTTGCCTATAAAAATTCACCAGAGAAATATCTTGTTCATTATTATTCAGTAAGAGTGAATGACAGGCAGGATGTGGAAGGGGTAATGGTGCAGGTGGGTTGTTAAATATTCAAGCAAATGAGTCAAGAGGACTTTCCTTGCTCTCAGGGACTTTGATATCTTTGTTTTATCATGTTAATTTTAATCTCTGAATTTTCTTTACATTTTCTTTCTTTCTTTCTTTCTTTCTTTCTTTCTTTCTTTTTTTTGCCTATTTATAGTTTTATAGAAACTCCTCCCTCCCCCTCTTTTTTTTTGCCATACCATCTGGCATGGAGGGTCATAGTTCCTTTACCAAGAATGTAACATGTGCCCCCTGCATTGGAAGCATGGAGCCTTAACTGTCAGACTACCAGGAAAGTCTGATACTCCATTTAAAAAAATCCAAACTCATTTTAATTAAAACAGCAGATGGTATACAATATGAGTATTTTTTTAGTAGGACTTGGGAAAGGAGGTTAGAGAAAGCAGGAGTTTTGGAGATGCCAGGGGTGCTGGAAGCAGTTCTACAACCTGAATATTTTAGGATGATGTGGACTTTAGGATTAGGGCAGGTTAGGGAATGACTAAAAACATATTTTTTCCTCCTCTCTATTAAGCATAGCTGGTTGTTTCTCCAGGATGCATTAAACGCCAGCTCCAGCCACTCTTACAGGATAGGTACGCTGCTGCATGCTTCACCGCATCCTCTGCTAAGGCCAGGGCCCTCATCAGTGTGTTTCTTGGAGTGTGGACTAAGAATCAGCTGCAGCAGTAGTGCCTGTGAGCTTACTAGAAGAAATTTTCAGGCTCCCATTCTCTAAACCTACTGAAACAAAAAAATCCTGGAATGGAGACCAGAATTCTGTTTCCTAATAGGTTTTTTAGGTTATTTGGAGGTACTATTAAGAACCTCTTGTCTAAAGATTTTGCAAGCCCTAAGCTTCTGACACTTTGGGCTGAATAATTCTTTGATATAGAAGCTTGTTCATTGGACTGTAGGATTTTTAGCAGTATCATTGACCTCTATTCACTAGATGCCAATAGCATCTTCCCAGTTATAATAACCAAATATATTTTCAGATATTTCAAAATGTCCCTAGGGGGCAAAATTGACCCTAGATGAGAATCAAGATCTGAGATAATGAACTGTCTTTCACCTCCTCCTGTAATGCTTGGTTGGAATAATTGCTGATCTGACCTCATGGAAGTCTATAGTTATATTTGGTGTTTGAAAAAAAAAGGAACTCTCATTTCCTCAAAGTTAATATAGAATTTTGTTTCATGGGTAAAGCTGGCCCAGGAATGAGGTTCTCAAATATAACAGAATAATGACAAAATTAAAGAGCAGATCAGTAGACTGACCTACCTCTGGATATTTTAGTTAATGAGCACAAGGAGGTTTGTTTTTTTTTTTTTTTTTTGTAAAACAACTAAGAGTTTTATTTGCTTAAAAGTTCTGATGTTATTCTGCTTTCTGGTATTTTGCAACAACTGTCATATCCTTTTTACACCTTTCCTCTGTTTTCTTTACTCTTCTCATTCTCCTCCTTTCCCCATGTCAGCCTTCTTCAGAGATGGCTTCTTGAACTTATAACTTTCTTCTAAAAACATGACTGTGGAAAATGTTACTTTACTCATGAGTTTAACTATGATCTCTGGATGAGTGACTTTCAGAAATAGGTCTTAAGTCTTAAAATACAGGGGCTTTGTATGAGAGTATGTAGGCATGTGTATGTGTTTGTGTGATTTTTTTCTTAATATACTGAAATATTAAAAAAATATTTTGCCTTTCCTGCCAGTCTGTGTTAAATTGACTTATTAAGTTTAATATTTTATCTGTGGATCCTTTTGGATTTTCTGTGCATACTTTTATGACAACTTTAAATAAGAAAATGCCTGTTGCTTCTTTCAATCCTCATGCTATCTTTTATTGAATTTTCTTGTCCAGTTGTATTCATTATGAATGTCAGTAAACTGATGAATAGAACTGACAGCTGGCATTCTCATCTTTTTACTTGAATAAGAATTACTCAAGTGTTAATATTAGTTATGATAATTTCTTTAATATTTCATGTATTCTTTTTATCAGATTAAGCATACTTTCTTTCATAAATGTTTAATTTTTAAAAATTCTTATAATTTTCTCAATTATTTCACTGAGAGGTTTTTGCCTCATAAATTGAGACATCTTTCCTATGTTTCTATCGTCCAGGTTTTATTTTTTTATTTCATTTTTCATATTTAAAAAAACTTTTAGAGGAAGAGTTTTAAGTTTCACAACTAATTTTAAAAAATAAAACTTTTTTTCAAGTTGTCTATTCCTTTTTTGTGTCAACTTTTGTGTTATGTTTTAAAAGGCTGTGTACATATAGATGGCCAAGAAACATACAGAAAGATGCTGAAAATTGCTAATAATTAAAGAAATGCAAATCAAAACTGCAATGAGGTATCACTTCACACTACTCAGAATTGCTATCATAAAAACAACAACAAGAGCAACAAAAACACAAATAACAAATGCTGGAGAAGGAGAGTGTAGAGAAAAGCAAACCCTCATACACTTTTGCTGGGAATATAAATTGGTACAGTCATTATTTAAAACAGTATGGAAGTTCCTCAAAACAACCAAAATAGAGTTGCCATGGACTTCCCAGGTAAAGAATGTGCCTACAATGAAGGAGACACAGGAGATGTGGATTCAGTCCCTGGACTGGGAATAACTCCTGGAGGAGAGCATGGCAACTCATTCCAGTATTCTTGCTAGAGAATTCCATGGACAGAGGAGATAGGCAGGCTATAGTTCATGGGGTTACAAAGGGTTGCTGCTGCTGCTGTAAAGTTGCTTCAGTCATGTCTGACTCTGTGCAACCCCATAGCACACATGTGGTACATATATATAATTGAATAGTATTTAGTCATAAAAAACAATGAAATAATGCCATTTGCAGCAACATGGATGGACCTAGGGAAATATCCTACTAAGTGAAGTAATTCAGAAAGAGAGACAAATACATGATATCACTTTTATATATGGAATCTCAAATATGACACAAATGAACCTATTTATGAAACAGAAACATATTCACAGACATAGAAGACAAACTTGTACTTTCCAAGGGGGTGTGGGAAAGGGGAGGAATGGATTGGGACTTTGGGATTATTGGATGCACACTAAAATACAGAATGAATAAACAATAATGCCCATAAAACAGGGAACTGTATTCAGTGTCCTGTGATAAACATGAAGGAAAAGAATATAAAAAAGAATGTATATATAAATATATAATTAAATATATAACTGAATCACTTTGCTATACCACAGATTTCAACACTGAAAGTTAACTATATTGCAATAAAATAAATCAAAAACATTTTTCCAAAAATGTTCGAGTTTCTAATTTACCATTGGCTTGTGCATGATATCTTTTTGTCATGTTAATGTCTATTAATATGTTTCCATTCTTAGACTTCTTAGATTTGATTAATTTCCTAGAGTGACTCACAGAATTCAGAGAAACATTTGCTTATTAGATTACATATTACAAAAGAACAGTAACAGCAAAATGGAAGATACATAGGGAAAAATATGAGTTTAGGTTGTGGCGCTTCCATGCGCTTTCAAGCAAGCTATTCTCTTGTATTTCAACATTTTTACCAAACTGATAGCTCTCCAAACACCATGTGCTGTGCTTAGTCACTCAGTCATGTCTGACTTTATTGCAACCCCTGAACCGTAGCCAGACTCCTCTGTCCATGGGGATTCCCCAGACAAGAATACTGAAGTGGGTTGCCATGCTTTCCTCCAGGGGATCTTCCCAACCCAGGAGGAAACCTAGGTCTCCCACCTTGCAGGCAAATTCTTTACTAGCTGAGTCACCAGGGAAACCCCAACATCATTTTTTAGGTTTTTATGGAAGCTACATAGGCAAAATTAATCAAATCATTTGCTATCAGGATGAATTCAGTTGCTAGTCCTTCTTCTCTTCCCAGATGTCAAGGTGTGAGACTGAAAGTTCCAGCCCTCCAATCACATGGTTTTTTTCACTGACAACTCCTTTCATCTTTAGGTTTTCTAGGGGTTTTCCAAAATTACCTCATTAACTAACAAAATATGACTTGATTATTCTCAACATTTAGGAAATTCCAAGGTTTCTAGGAATTCTGGCCAGAAATGGGGACCAATACCATCCATATATGCTTGTTATTATAAATCATAACATTGAATTATATTACTAAGTTCTTGATGTAGATGTTAATTTACAGCCATTATTTTCTTATATATGCTTTTAAGGCTAATAATTTGCTTTAAGCATGACTTTTGCTACTTATTAGAAATATTAGAAAGTGTGATATACCATATTGTCTTTATTATTTCAATATTGACCACTTGGACACACTAGTTATTTAGAATTTGTATTTCTGAATTTCCAGACATGGAAGAATTTTTGGTTATATTTTTCATCATTGATTTTTTTAGTTTAATTCCACTTGTCAGAAAACATTTTACATGATTTTAAACACTTGAAATTTATTCCCATTGCTTCATGGAAAAAAAGAAAACGTCATACGTTTAGCTTTATTAAGGTATAGCTGATATATTAAAAATTTAAAGTGGATATCTTGATCAATTTGGACACATGCCTGCATCCATGATATCATCACCACAACCAGGGTACTAAATATATCCTTCACTTTAAAAAATTTCCTGTGTTCCCGTGTGTTTGTTTTTGTTTGGTAAGAACACTTAACATGAAATCTATCCTCTTAGCATATTTTAAAGTGCACAACACGATACTGTTAACTATAGGTATTATACAGTGGATCTCTATAACTTAGCCATCTTGCATAACAGAAAATTTATATATCATTAGAAGTCAATTTCCCTTTTCTCACTCTTCTGTACCTGGCAACTATCATCTGATTCCCTGCTTCTATGCATTTGACTATTCTAGATATTTCATATAAGTGGAATCATACAGTGATTGTCCTTCTGTGACTAGTTTCTTTCACTAAACATAATGCCTTCTAGGTTTATTCATGCTGTCGCAAATTTCCTTCTTCATAAAGCCTGAATAATATTTCACTGTTTAGATATACCTCATTTTTTTACCTATTCATCTGAATAAATGTTTCATATGTACATAAAAAGTATACATATTTTTCTGTTGGTAAATCAAAAAATAAATATATCAATT
>SJYC01057775.1:0-23621 GCA_006408675.1 Madoqua kirkii
GCAATCTTGATTCCAGCTTGTGCTTCTTCCAGTCCAGCATTTCTCATAATGTACTCTGCATAGAAGTTAAATAAGCAGGGTGACAATATACAGCCTTGATGTACTTCTTTTCGTATATGGAACCAGTCTGTTGTTCCATGCCCAGTTCTAACTGTTGCTTCTTGACCTACAACACTGAAACAATGGTACTATAGAAAGAACTATAGATGGCATGTAAATCTGTCCCTCACTTTCAAATTATATTTTTAGGTTAAATTAATAAGTATCTGTGTCATAGAAAATGTTCAGGTCTCTTGAATGTGTTCATTTATTCATTCTTTGTTTGACTCATTATTTATTGAGAACTTAACTATATACCAGGCATTTCACTAAGAGCTGAGAAAGAGAAGGGAAAGGAAGGAGGAATATAATTCTTGTCTTGGTGGAGTTTACTGTGAATATCAATGAATATATAAACACAGTAGTCATAAACATTGAATTTAGAAGTACACAATACATTGGTGAGAAATTACAAGAAAAATGGACAAAGAGAGATCAAGGAAAGATTCCCAGAAAGTGACAACACATGTGCGTTCTGGGGGAATAGAGGCATTAGCCTGGGAAAGAGACCACAGTCCATGCAAAGACCTGGTATACGTACTAGAGACTATGTCCCATCTGAGAAACTGAAACAGCCACAATTCACATGTGTTTAACAATACGCCATTTCTCAAATACTGTTAAAATCCTCTTCTATGTTTCAACTATAACTTTTCTTGAATTTAGAAGTACACAATACATTGGTGAGAAATTACAAGAAAAATGGACAAAGAGAGATCAAGGAAAGATTCCCAGAAAGTGACAACACATGTGCGTTCTGGGGGAATAGAGGCATTAGCCTGGGAAAGAGACCACAGTCCATGCAAAGACCTGGTATACGTACTAGAGACTATGTCCCATCTGAGAAACTGAAACAGCCACAATTCACATGTGTTTAACAATACGCCATTTCTCAAATACTGTTAAAATCCTCTTCTATGTTTCAACTATAACTTTTCCTGAAAGAAAGTGAAAGTGAAGTTGCTAAGTTGTGTCCTACTCTTAGCAACCCCATGGACTGTAGCCTACCAGGTTCCTCCATCCATGGGATTTTCCAGGCAAGAGTACTGGAGTGAGATGCCATTTCCTTCTCCAGGAGCTCTTCCCAACCCAGGAAATGAACCCGGGTCTCCCGCATTGTAGGCAGATGCTTACTTGCACTTGATTATGCACTGAATCCCATAGTGTACACTAGTAAAATCTGCAGCAGGTTTCCATTTGGCAACCCCCTCCAGTACTCTTGCCTGGAGAATCCCATGGAACGAGGAGCCTGGTAGGCTACAGTCCATGGGGTTGCAAAGAGTCGAACACGACTGAGCGACTTTACTTACTTACTTACTTACATTTAGGTAACATAGTCAAAGGGCTGGAGAAGGCAGTGGCACCCCACTCCAGTATTCTTGCCTGGAAAATCACATGGATGGAGGAGCCTGTTAGGCTGCAGTCCATGGGGTCGTTAAGAGTCGGACACGACTGAGCGACTTCACTTTCACTGTTCACTTTCATACATTGGAGAAGGAAATGGCAACCCAGTCCAGTGTTCTTGCCTAGAGAATCCCAGGGCCAGGGGAGCCTGGTGTCTATGGGGTCACACAGAGTTGGACACGACTGAAGCGACTTAGCAGCAGCAGCAGCAGTCAAAGGGCTCTTCTTCATCTGCTAATGACTCATAGGAGCCTACAGCATCTGCAAGTCTCAGAGAGTAATGAATATGTCAGAGCACATTGTTCTATTTATTTATGAAGTACCAGGTGTGCTGGACAGCCAACAGTTTCAGAATGATGGGCTTTTATGTTACATCTGCGTAACACAGGGACTTCCTCCCTCACCCTCACCATCGTATGCAGCTGTGATCTAAAACTCACTTATGCTACACCAACCACATTCAGGAGACCTCCAAAGCTCTTTTTCTTTAATTGAAATGTAGTTGACTTACGATGATTTGCTCATTTCTGCCAGAGAAGGCAATGGCCTTCTAAACATTCAATCAGGCTTCTGCTGAAGTTTTTTTGCTTCTGTTCCTGATACTAAACCCTTAAATAAATGGGAATATTCAGAAAGCATCTTAATACCATGAAGACTAAGAGGTGCTGCAACAGTCTTGACCACCTAATTTCTCTAGCATGGGGAATGGTGGAGTGAGGATCTTGGCTAACTCTCTTCCCCCTCCAAAAAAAATGGTAAAACTGGTCAATATTTTACATTGAGTCTCTGGAAATAGATCTAAGTTATACAACAAATTGAAAAGTGTTGAGAAAAAACACTTGAACTTGGAGTAAGCACAGTACAGTTCTACTAGGGCCGGGAAGTCCATGAAAATGAGAAGCTTCCCTGCTGAAGGTGGCTAACTTGATTTAGAGAGAAGTAGAGAGAGCACCCAAAACCAGGGGCATCACTAAACTAGCAAACTCGAAAGAAAAGAGATGTGAAAGTTTAACTTCCCAGTTGGCCTGGAGGTATAACACTGGATGGAGCAACAAATCTTCAGGCTAGCCGGAAAATTTAAAAAGATACCTATGAGTATGATATGACTAATCTGCCACATATCCCTAGCCGTCTGGAAGCATGCACATGTATGAAACACTGAATGATGGTCAAAAAGACCAGAAACAACCAGCTTCAACATTCTGCAGGTCCTTAGATGAAGATGAGGTTTGTACACATGCTGTGAGAAGAAACAAAAAAGACAGGAAAGAAGGAGGAAAGAAAGAAAAAAAGTTAACAGAGACACCTGTGAGTGAATACTGTGGGAGAGTTAGATTGTATGGATTAGCCCACCCAGGCAAGTCATTAAACAAACATATGAAGAAACAAAGAATGACAAGAACAAAGAGCCACATGGGGCCATCAGAACCCACACATCGTCTATTAATATACTATCCATTTTTCAACAACAAAAAGAGGGAGCATAAGAGGAAGAGGGAAGTGTGATGATTATACACAGGGGAAAGAAAGAAATCAATAGAAATTGTCTTTCATGCTGCTCTCATGTTAGACATAGCAGAAAAACGTCAAAGCTGTAAAACAATGAACATTAGATAAGTTTAAATTTAAATAAATAAATTTAAAGTCCATGTTTAAGAATTAAGGAGAGTATGACAAAAATGATGCAACAAATAGAAAATATCATTAAAGAGATTTTTTAAGTAAATCAAAAATTTGAAACTGTATAATAAGTGCCTAATAGGACAAAATGTAAATATACCAAAATCAATTATAGTTCTATATGCTAACAGTTAAGAATCCAAAATGAAGTTAGGAAAGCAATTTCACTTACAAAAGACTCAACAGAATAAAATTTGATTGGTGCACAGGTGTTACATTTACAGGGATCGGTCCGTTTGTTATCAGGTCGAAACGACTTGTTGGTCTGCATTCTGACGGTTAGTTATTACCTGGAAATTAACTTTCTGGAAAGTCCCTGAAGGAAGAACAACCTCCCCAGGGGCCCTTGTAAAGGCCTAATGGCCATAAAACATTAGATAAAAGCCTGCCCCCTGAGGGAGCCTGAAGGCCACATTCCATGAGATAAGAACCTACTCCCAAATGTTTTAGCAAAAATTTAAATCTTTCTCTTCTTGTTGGTCTGCATTCTGACGGTTAGTTATTACCTGGAAATTAACTTTCTGGAAAGTCCCTGAAGGAAGAACAACCTCCCCAGGGGCCCTTGTAAAGGCCTAATGGCCATAAAACATTAGATAAAAGCCTGCCCCCTGAGGGAGCCTGAAGGCCACATTCCATGAGATAAGAACCTACTCCCAAATGTTTTAGCAAAAATTTAAATCTTTCTCTCAGGAGGAGAAGGGGACCACAGAGGATGAGATGGCTGGATGGCATCACCGACTCAATGGACATGAGTTTGGGTAAACTCTGGTAGTCGATGATGGACAGGGAGGCCTGGCATGCTGCAGTCCATGGGGTCGCAAAGAGTTGGACACAACTGAGAGACTGAACTGAACTGATTGTTACAGTGAAAAGAAAAAAAAAATGAGGAATTTTTTCTTTCACTTTCCTGAGAACAAAGAAGATAAAGAGAACAGTGAGCAAACCTGAACACTCCAAATTTTTAATTTTAAAATAAAATAACTGCTTCTGACACTGCAAGTCTGTAACTAAGTTAGTTTGCTTTTCTGCCTCCTAACTCTGAATGTCTGTCACTAAGTTTGCTTTTCTGCCCCCTAACTCTGAAGGAGCTACAACTCACATTTTTTCTTTTGACTCTATGCTAAATACATCCTGTTTTGATGTTTACCTTTATAATACCATTCCCCTTTGCATTTACATATCAAAAATTATGCCTCAGGGCCATTGAACAGCCAGACTCAATTACTGGGTTCCTGTTGGTCAGATGGTAAAGCATCTGTCTGCAGTGCAAGAGACCAGAGTTTGATCCCTGAGTTGGGAAGATCCCCTGGAGAAAGAAATGGCAGCCCACTCCAGTATTCTTGCCTGGAAAATCCCATGGACCCCGGAGCCTGGTAGGTTACCATCCATGGGGTCGCAAAGAGTCAAACATGACTGAGCAACTTCACTTTCACTTTGATGCCAGTACATGACTGTCTTTGAAACAAGGCAAGAGGAAGAAATAAAGATCCTAACACCTTTGTTCCTCAATGCCTACTCCTGATTGAGAGCCCTTGCCTTGTATAAAACCTTGGATTTCTCATAGGGGAAGGCACAGTTCTTGAGGCATGAATCTACTGTGTTCCCTTCTCCACTGGCTGAGAAACCCACCTTTTGATTTTTTCCAAAAATAGAGGAAATCTGTCTCTATATTTTTCATTTGTTTTGGTAGGCAGATAAGGCCTGTCATATTTTGATAGATTTTGGCCCTCAACATCATGTTCTTGGCAGGTTCTGTGTCATCCATAGCACCCCCTTGCAACAATCCATGCACCATGAAACGCCCGAGTACCTCCATCTGGAGGCTTACTCGAACATGAACCACTCTGAACTGTGCATCTCCATGCCATCCTCCCCAGACCTGTGCTGCCTGCCTTCACGAATGGCCCTGTTTCTCTCCTCCTGGTCACACTTCGTTTGACTACTCCTGATGACCTCCAACATATCTTTGCTATTTCCATTTCTCTCCATTCTCACTGCTACTGTCTTTGTCCAGGTCACTACAATCATCGGCCTGATGATTGGTCTCATCATTCTTTAGTACAGTCTCTAGTGAATCTCCTTGGGCTTTAGAGAATTTTCCTAAAAGGCATTTTAATCACAAAAATCCCATATTTAAAATCCTTCAGTTGCTTGAAAAATGAGACAGTTCTTCAGGATGACTTAGAGAATCAGAGTTTACTAACATCTCCCATTTTGTCTCTTTTCTCTGATCCTTAAGCTCTAAAGTCCACTTTTGTCCTATAAGTTCCTAGCCATCTTCCACCTGTTTTAGCATTAACTTTCTAATGTGCTTTACTTGTGCTCAGAAATTACTCCTTTCATAATTCTTTACCTAAAAGAATTAGGATCCTATTCTTTATTTTTTTCAGATAAAGTTGAAAATAAATGTTTAAAATCTACCTGCTCTCTCTGTAGAACTGGGAGGATGCTACTCAAAATATACCCCTGACCTCCTCTGCTTTTCTGTGCAGGTGATGCAACGGATTCTTCAGTTTGTAGAAAGAACAAAGGAGATGATGTTTGCCTTAGGTCTAAGGCAGAAAGGCACTAAATCCCTGAACTGCTACTCCTGTAAATATAGTGCCTGTTGCCTGTTTTCAGGCCAGATTATCTCCCCGGGTAAACATGTCATTCTGCTAAGAGACAAGTTCTTGGATTATTGTCATATGACAAAATGTCTTGTAGCCTAAAAGTCAGTAAAATTAGGGGTAGTAAATAATCTACTTAGTTAAATTTTTTTTACATTTTCATTTATATTTATAGTTTTTGCAGGCATTCTCTTATATTAGTATTATTTTGCTTCTGCATATGTTTTGGTCTGCGGATTTTGAATCATTTCATTTGCTTTCATTTTAGAAGGACTTTAAAATTTCTCTTCAACAGTTGGATCCCTTATTTTCCAACATGATAATGAATTCATTCATCTTTTTAACACACATTTTTAAATATTTTAATTGCTTTAGACATCTGAGCTAAATGTGCTCTCTGCTACCTTGATTTAATGCAGTTTTCTATAAACATGATTGAAATAATTTTTCTGATTTTATTTTATATTGTGCTCTTATGATAAATAAAATATAATTTGAGGTACAGTAATCCTTATTTCTCTCCTTTCTTTTCTTTTCATTTCCCTTCTCAGATTTTGATGAATTAATATGAAATTTATTTCCTTGAATATTATTACTTTTTCTGAAATAGTAAACAAATGTGTTAAATTTTGCAATTTCATTTTAAACACTATTTTAGACTTAACTATATATTTTAAAAGTAACTTTAAAATAATTTTATTTATGTGTATATTTTTGGCTGTTCTGGGTCTTGATTGCAGGTGGGCTTTTCTCTAATTGCTGCAAGTAAGGGCTTCTCATCGCAGTGGTTCCTCTTATTGCAGAGCACTGACTCTAGGGCACTCTGTTCAGTATTTGTGGCACACGGGCTCAGTAGTTGTAGATCCTGGGCTCTGGAGCACATGCTCAATAGTTTTGGTACACAGGCTTGATTCCTCTATGGCATGTGGGGATCTTCCCTGACCAAGAATTGAATCTGTGTCTCTTGCATTGGCGGGTGGATTCTTTACCACTGAGCCACCAGGGAAGCTCTTGAAAATCATTTTATATCAATATTCTCATGTCATTTCTTGAGTTTGCTATTGTTGTTGATGTCCACTCTCTAAGTTGTGTCTGACTCTTTGTGATCTTACGGACTGTGGCATGTCAGTTTTCCCTGTCCTTCACCATCTCCTGAAATTTGCTCAAACTCATGTCTATTGTGTTGCTGATGCCATCCAACCATCTCATCCTCTGTCACCCTCTTTTCCTCCTGCCCTCAGTCTTTCCCAGGATCAGGGTCTTTTTCAATGAGTTGGCTTTTTTGCATCAGATGGCCAAAGTATTGAAGATTCAGCTTCAACATCAGTCCTTCCAATGAATATTCAGTGTTGATTTCCTTTAGGATTGACTGGTTTGATCTTCTTGCCTTCCAAGTAACTCTCTAGAGTCTTCTTCAGCACTACAGTTTGAAAGCATTGCTCTTCAGTGCTTAGACTTAGAGGTTCAACCTGGAGGCAAATTTTTGGTTTTACTCAGTTTCATAAAGGAAGTTGTGTGGTATATTGTTTGACTTCCTGAGGGTTCAAATATGGCTTAACTTTGCCTTCATGGGGGAATGATAATTTGCCTGAATAAAGTAATTTACAATTATCTAATTACCTCAGAGTTCTGAAATATTCCCCTATAGCATCGCACATGAGGAGTCTGAAGCCCGTGTCATTCTCTTCTTTTTAAGTAGCCAGTATGTATCTAAAACTGTGAAAAAACATTTTTTTTTTTTTTTTGGTCATTTTTGGAATTCAGGAACAATACCAGGATGAGACTGAGTGTGGATCTTTTTCCATAATTATGATCACTATTGAGTAAGCTTTATAGTAAAAGTTGACTTTTTAGTTGGGTTTTGTTTTGTTTCCTCCAAAGAAATTTCTTCTCTGAACCTAAATGTCTGGCAAATTTGTTTGACACCAAGCGGGCACTAATAAAATGAATGACCAAACAGTGGAAAGATGTTTCAACTGCCTTCAAGCTGCTGTAGCAATGTCAGTGAAAGGAAGCAAAATAGAGACTCAACTCAATAATCAATTCTCCCATGCATACTACAGCCCCTTAGAGTCACTTCCCTGCCTCTAATAAAGCTCTTCTCTTGTCAACAACCACCAAAGAGGACACCTGTTTTCCCAGGCCATGCCCATCCTTCATACCCAGAGCCAAGCTTGCTCACCATCAGTAGACATACTCAACTCACTTGGGGTAAGGATGGGTTCCAGGGCCCCTGGATACTTCCCACAGACCCACTCACACAACATGACTGGAAATCTACCTGCCTCCCAGCTCACCACTTCCAGGTTAAACTCAGACATAGACCCTTCAACAGTGACAGCTAGTTTGACCAAGAAAACTGAGCAAAAGGGCATTTTCTATAGATTAATATAATTGTCACTACTAAGAAGCAGTACTGTCACTACTGCTTCTTTTTCATTGTGGATGATGAATGAAGTTTGCCTGTAGACTAACAGCTACACTCAAAATATCTAGTGTTTTCTGGCAATGATTTTGAGAAGAGCAAAATAAAGGGATGAAGAAGACTGAGATGAGGTGGAACAGGCAAGTCAAGTGAGAGGAGTGTGTTGACTCCTGGGGGAAAGCAGTTAAAGAGTAAAACAGGAAAGACCAAGAAGAAGGGGAAAGGCAGCCAAGCGGCATACAGGAGGAGGAGATAACAGAAGGATGAAGGGTGAGGAAACTGCTGGAAAGGCCACTGGGTTTCACTGATCACCTTCCATCACTTCTTCTCACAGAGGAAGACATTGAGAACCCTAGTATAGACTTAATTTCTCCAAGGCTAAAAGATGCTAAGTATTCCAGCCAAATCACAGACCATAGACTTTCTTCAGAAGCCAGGATTGGCTACAGTAGAGGGGGTCAGGAGGGCACAGGCACACACAGAAGAAAATCAGGAAGTCAGAGAGTAGGAGAAGTGGAGGGGAAGTGAGAAACCGTGTGGGAGGCCTGTGACTGCCAGAGGCTATAGGGTTTCTCTGGCAGGGAAGTCAGCAGAGGAGAGGTTTGTGTGTTGGTGTACCAAGGGAAGTCAGATGAGAGGGCGAGAGCGTAGAGAGGGGAACCGTGTCTGAGTTCTGAGGGCAGCTTGCCTGTGCAGGCATCCTTCACCTAAGAGAGCTTCAATGCTGCTTCTGCTGCCTCTGCTCTTCAAGGGACTTCTCTGCCATGGGGCAAGCACAGTGGGTAAGATGATCCCAGGTGGAAAGATCCCTTGGCTGGGAACTGCAGGGTGGAGAGGTTCTGGGGAGGACCTAGGGGAAGGGAGAAATGCACCTACAGGATGCCCTTGGAGTCTGCATATCATGTTAATTCCAAGCAAAGTATTATTTGTCATAGTCTCAGTTAATCTGCCTGATTTGGGGGAGAGGATGCTGGCCCAGAGGCAGAGGCTATGGGAAAACATGCAACCTCTGTAACCATCTCCGTGTATCTTCTCTATGGGGCCAACTTTTCCCATGCTTTCACGCTCTCTCTCAGCCCCTCAGGTTCCAGGACCCCATTATTTGGCTGCAGAAGAATCCCCCTCCTTCCGCTTGATCCAGATCTCCTCCTTTGCCAACCACAGCTGGACAAAGACCCAGGGCTCAGGCTGGCTGGGCGAGCTGCAGACTCATGGCTGGGATAGTGCCTTGGCCACCATCCGCTTTCTGAGGCCCTGGTCCAAGGGTAACTTCAGCAAGGAGGAGCTGAAGAACATACAAGCATTCTTGCAGCTGTACTTACACAGTTTCCCACGGGAAGTGCAGGCCTATGCCAGTCAGTTTCAGTTTGAATGTGAGTTCCTTATTCCAAGGGAATATTCGCTGGAAGGCTATGAGCATCTTTCAAAGGATAGAAAGAATGTGGACGTTGATGTTGTTCCTTGTCTCCTTTTGGGCACTGTCCCTCTTCTACTGACCCTTTACCACCACTCCCACCCTGCCTATCCCACCCAATACACATAGCTCTCACACCTGTAAAAATACCATCAGGTTCTAGACCTCGAATAACTGTCTGTTCTTGATCTTCTGCCCAGCACCCTGGCCTCAGAGTCAGCCTTTCCCAACCAAGATTCTGCCCTCCTTTCTTCCATGTTTACAAGGTTCTGCCTACACTTAACCACTCCCCAATCTGCTCTTTCAGTTGATGTCCTCTATCTCTCTAACAGCCTTCTGTCTAGCCCTTCCCCTTAATTATTTCAAAATACCTTTATTATCTCAAAATTTTCTTCCCACAAATTTCCTCCCCTTTTCCTTTCCCACCTCTGGCCTTCCATGTGATTCCCCCAGCAAATTTTCCTTCCTTTAAGTCTCTAAGTTGTTTACTTTCCTTCCCTGTAATTTTTTCCATATTGATCCTCTCTTCCTTATCTACCCGCAGACCCCTTTGAGCTCCAGGTATCATTTGGATGTTTAATTCATACTGGGAAGGCTTTGGAAACTTTCTTAAGTGGAGCATATCAAGGATTAGATTTCCTGAGTTTCCAAGAAAATTCCTGGAAGCCATTTCCAGGAACAGGAAGTCGAGCTGAGAATGTCTGTAAGGTGCTCAACCACTACCGAGTTATTAAAGAAATTGTGCAGAAACTTCTCAGTGACACCTGCCCTCAGTTTCTGGCAGGAATCCTTGAAGCAGGGAAGTCTGAACTGGAAAAACAAGGTGAGCCCAACTCTTTCTCTCCTCCTATTCCTGTGTTTCAACACCTGTATTTGAGTTCTCTACTCTTTATCAACCTTTTGAAACACATAAAAAGAAGCTAGAGTGTGAGATGTTTGGGTTTAGAATTGTTTCCTAGAAAAGAGAAAGAAGTGATTACTCAGACTCCTTAAGGAACTCTAAGTCACTAAGCTGTAGCCTAGGGTACCCTCCTAAGTTCTGTTTCTCCTCCTCTTTCCTCTCTAGTGAAGCCAGAGGCGTGGGTGTCCAAAGGCCCCAGTCCCGGGCCCGGCCGTCTGTTGTTGGTGTGCCATGTCTCTGGCTTTCATCCAAACCCCATATGGGTGATGTGGATGAGGGGCAAGCAGAAGCACCCAGGGACTCGGCGAGGTGATGTCCTGCCCAATGCTGATGGGACTTGGTATCTCCGCGTAACCCTGGATGTGGCTGCTGGGGAGGCGGCTGGCCTGAGTTGCCAGGTGAAGCACAGCAGCCTGGGAGGCCAGGACATCATCATCCACTGGGGTGAGAGAGAACTGGGTTCTGCTGGGAGGTGATAGTCTTCTCATAGTAAAAACAGCTCATGAGTGAAGAACTTAGAAAAATGGCCAGACATGCTATATGCAAGAGGATACAGGTGGCGGAATCCATGGAAAGAAGGGTGGAGCATGATAGCATTTGAATTTTAAGAAAATGCAAGAAGAGGATTAGAGGTACTAGAGAGAAAAAAAGAAGGACCTGCTGATGTGATGAAAGAAAAAGTGGACAGACCAGAGACACAGACTCAGGAGGAATTGAAATGAGGACTCTCAGACAGATTAAAACCCTGGGGAGGTCCCACCACTCTGAAATGAGAAGCATTAACTGTGGTAGAAGACAGAGCACTTTATAGATTGATTTTCTTGTTATATCCCCACCTAGGTGGATACTCCTTCTCGTTATTGATCTGCTTAATTGTAACAGTTACCTTGGTCATGTTGGTTATAGTTGATTCATCATTTAAAAAGCAGAGGTGAGTCTTGTTTTGTCTCTTCAGTTTCTTATCAGCTTATTCTTTTTCTCCTTTTCTCCTTTCTCTGATTTCCCTTATCTGACCAAGATCTTCTTTTCCTTCCACAGCTCAAATCAGGATGTCTTCTCTATCTCCCACGCAGCCTTTCCCACGGGAGTCAAAACTCAAGACCCCAAGAATTCAAGACATCAACTCTGCTTGGCACAGAAATCATGGATCGAAAACAGACTCTTAAAGAAATGGAAAGCCAGACTAAATCAACTCTAGTGTCATTAGCTTTACCTTCCACATAAAATCCCTTTCTGCTTCTGTTTAAACATGATTCATAGCTCTAAACAAAGCATGGTTTTGCCAAAGCAATTTGTTCTGTCAGAGACCCGACGCGCACCCTTTTGAAAATCTGTTTTTTCCCCTCCCATCTTCCAGAATATCTTTTCTACTTCAGCCACATGTTCATCACTACTGATCCTTCAAATTTTAATTCAGACGCCTCTTAAGAACTTCCCTGGATAGTCCAGCGGAAAGCTCTTCTTTATACCCCAAATTGGACTGTTCTTCCTAAATACACTTATCTCTTCCTACTCCAAACAGTAATTTTAAAATTTTTGTGTTTTTCTCTCATTTTCTTGAAAGCAAGATTTACGTGTTTGTATTTGTGTCCATGATCAAAAGCCTCACTCACCTGGTTCATGGCAGATTGTGGGCAGGTAACCTGTGCAGTTGTTGCCACCTCAAAATCCTGTTCATTTTTGAAGGAGATACTGCATTTTCACTTTATACTGGCCTCACAAATTATGTAGCTGGTTTTTCCTGAGAGAGATCTTTCTCAATAAATACTGACCGAAATAAATGTATTGTCAAATAAATTGTCTTGATCCTTTTCCTTTTTGGCATCTCTGCATCATCATTTGGCTACGTTCTTATTAAAATTCTTTGTCTGTCTCCCACCAAAGGTGAAGGAGGCAGCTAAGTGTTTCAGACTTCATCGCTGTCATGGTGTTTATGCATCTTCAGAGATATTTAAACAAAATAATAACACATGAGATTTTCTATTGTCAAAGAGAGGGTAGGGTTGGACTGACATTCCTACTTCTCTGAGATTATCTATTACTATATATGTCTTTGTGGATACACTATATATGTCTTTGGGGGTACATTCATATTTTGGGAAGTTAGGAACAGAACATGGAGACTGAGGATTATTTTTATGGACAAAGCCAAGCAAGGAGGGGATACACTGATCAGATGCCAGCCTAGTTACATTTATTTTTTTAAGCATTTTGATTTATCATTATTATTATTACATATATTTTATTGTCCTCTTAATTTTGAATATGGATATTAAAATTATCTAATTGCTTTAATTGAGGTTCATTTGATGAGTTTGTTGGAGGTCAGAAAGTTATAAGGTGTAGTGTTCAAACTTTTTTAGTGGAAACTTAATACTCTATATGGGGCACTCCCAAGTGTCCCATGATCATTTATCCAAGCTGTACTCATACACATGAACAACATATTGAAGTCAGTCCTTTCTATATTGAGAGTTTATCACCTTCTGAATGCAAAAGGTATAAAAACAGCTTATCTAGAGGCAACCACCAGATTTCAGAGAGGAAGGCAGAATTTTAAGGGCTTTTGGAGCAATAAATAATGAAGTTTCATCACATGGTAGAAGGTCCTTCTCTATCAAAATGAAGATGCGCAAGTAGGAAACTTTTAGTGTCTAACTCAAGTGTGCAATTTAAGTATAGTTCTGATATCTCCTGTTTGAATATAATTTTTCCCAACTACCCTAATGATTTGGTCACCATAGTTCTTGAACTTCTTATACAAATCAGGCTAACTTCTCTGATTCCATTTCTAATCTTTCTCCTACTGGATATTATGTTTCTTTGACAGTAGACTTATTTCTATCTTTTATTAACACCAAAATTCTTTTAAGGCACTATTATGCAAATTTTCCCTTCCATCTGGACCATTATTCACTCAGATCTTACATGGATTATTTTGGGACACCTTTCAGCTCTAAGCTCAAATGTTATAGAGAGGTCTTTCCTTAAAAATTTAGCTAAAGTAGCACATAGCACCTTGGTCATATCCTGCTCCAATACTGAATTAGCAAAAACTATCTCATTTATTTTTATGTATTTACTATCATTTTCATCTGAAATTTAAGCACTGTGACATCATAAATTTTATTGGTGTTAATGACATTTGTATGCTAGTGCTTAGATTGGGTACAAATAGCCTGATATAAAGGGAAGGATTAAAAATATTTTTGTTAAATCAACAAATGATATAAGCTTTGGCTAGCTAGATCTTAAAGTCAGCAGTCTCTATCTTATTAGCCATAGATTTTCAGGTACTAATATGTTTCTGAAGTACAGTTCTAGTGTCACTGAAAGATGTAAGTGAATCTTTTTTTTTTGGTGAATCATTGACATTGTGCAAAGATGGTAAATGGCCATTGTCAGCTCTCTCTTTTCTTCAAGTTATTGTCTTTATAATGTGTCAAGATCTCAAGCCACAGATAAGACCTTAGGAATGAGGGAGATCTTGGGAAAATCTTGTCAGAGTCCTTCATACTGTGAGTGACAAGTCCAGTTTACTATAACGTGTTACTCTGGATTTCTCTGCTATTGCATTTTAATGATCCCCAGGAACAAATCTCTGAATGTTGTATTTAGTGACTTTCAGGAAACTCTAGGTTCTTGAACACAATACCTTAATACATTCTAATTCTACTTTCAACAAAGTACTATAGTTGAGAAATGGGCATGAATTTGGTGAGGCACAAGATATATCTCCAGAAGAAGATGGATCTAGGATGCCTGCACATATGCACCCATCAATAAAACTGATATAGATGGGTTCAAAAAGAGCCCTGAGAGGTGAACATATGATCACATTGCCAGAAATACCAGCTCAACAGGATTTGGGAAAGTTGAAAATATTGGTTCATGAGATTGCCAGAAAAGCTCTGTGTCATCACTGTAGTATAAACTTTTGGGCTGGGTAATTTAATCTGAGCTCTCGAGTGAGGATCTAGTATTTAAAAGCAAAAAAAAAAAAAAAAAAAGTGTCACTTAATCACTCAGTGATGTCATCTAGTTCTTTCTGTTACCATATCATTCTGGATGAAACCCTGGAAGATTGGACTTAATGTTCTAGACGCTGGGGTAGGTTTTTCCACAATTAAGGATAATACATTCCTGCAAGCTATAAGACTAAGAAGGTAACCTGTTTTGCTGACAGTGCAAACCTGGGCCTTACTGTGTTCTGTTGTGTACACAAATGCAGTAGAAGCAATAGGAGATGAGCTTGGAAAAGGAGATGGAGGTTGGTATTCTTGGTTGTCGGCAAATTTCTCTAGGAATAACATTAACTGTTGGAGGCAGGCTGCAGTAGGACTGAATGAATCAGAATATGCTGGGTCCAAAGTTAGAAAAACACTGAGACCATATGCCCTTGACAAATCATGGGCTTGGAGAATGTTCATCTGAAATCTTCTGCCTAATGAATGAAGTAAGCTGAGTATGGGAAAGATTTGAGTAAGTGGAGCAACATAAACTGAAACGGGGATCCAGGCCTTCAGTTTTCTCCCTAGCAAATGAAAAAAGATATTCACACAGTGCTTGCTTGGGAGCAGTGCTCAAGGGGAGAGGTATTGTTAAAAGTCTCTTCACGCAACCCACAGACAGTATCTACTATAGATCTTAGGGACGTGGGATTTACTCTTAGGGAATTAAAACTAGCTTAGAAATTTTCTTCACCAATCATTTCTCTTTTCTTATTTTCTTCTGTAATTTATCATTTTACTAGTTTTTCAAGATCACAAATTTATTCTCTTTGGTTCATCATTCTTCCTGAGTAGCCAGTCTCCAAAGCCTCCTTTATAAGTTCACCTATGTTCTATTTCCTTTTCCATAATCCTGAGCTAGGTGTGAACACCACTGCCAAAAATGTAATGCAAGTCAATCATCCCATTATCTATAATGGGATGAGCACAACTTGAGCACTAGCTCAATTACTACAGTCAACGAGAAAAGTACCCGTTTTATGGTTAAAGCTGACTGGATGATAAAACGCACTTAAGTGGAACCTGTATGTAGTAGGTTAAACACTTTTCTACACACTTTATACATATTAACTCATGGAGTTCTCAGAACAATCCTGAGCTAGGTACTATTATTGCCATTTTATAGATGAGGATACATAAGTGACTAAGTGAAGGTTGCTTGGTCATGTACAACTCTTTGTGACCCCATGGACTCTACAGTCCATGGAAATTCCATGGAGTGGGTAGAATACACCAGAATACTGGTGTGGGTAGCCTTTCCTTTCTCCAGAGGATCATCCCAACCAAGGGATCAAAACCAAGGTCTCCCACATTGCAGGCTGATTTTTTACCAGCTGAGCCATAAGAGAAGCCCCATAGAGATACATAGGCCCATAGGATACATAGGCCACATAACTAGTAAGTATTACAGGTAGTTTTGCTTCAAAATCTATGCTTTAAGCACTACACTGCAGACTCAGCAAACAATTATGGGACATCTACCATGTGATTGATGCTATAATATAGCAGAGATCCAAGAGTACAATACCATTACACATAGAACTTACATGGTAGAGGGCAGCAGGGAAAGAAAACAAATAAATAAAAGAATTATATGTAAAGTTATGATATATGCTACTGATTATATTCTTTGTAGCCAAAGATGGAGAAGCTCTATATAGTCTGTGAAAACAAGACCAGGAGCTGACTGTGACTCAGATCATGTACTCCTTATTGCCAAATTCAGACTTAAATTGAAGAAAGTAGGGAAAACCACTAGACTATTCAGGTATGACCTAAATCAAATATCTAACAGTTATACAGAAAGTGACAAATAGATTAAAGGTACTAGATAAGATAGACAGGTACCTGAAAAACTATGGACTGAGGTCCATTGTACAGTAGGCAGTGATCAAAACCATTCCCAAGAAAAAGAAATGCAAAAAGGCAAAATGGTTGTCTGAGGAGGCCTTGCAAACATCTATGAAAAGAAGAGAAGCAAAAAGCAAAGGAGAAAAGGAAAGATATACTCATGTGAATGCAGAGTTCCAAAGAATGGCAAGGAGAGATAAAGTATTCCTCAGTGATCAATACAAAGAAATAGAGGAAATAATAGAATGAAAAAGACTAGAGATCTCTTCAAGAAAATCTGAGATACCAAGGGAACATTTCATGCAAAGATGGGTATAATAAGGACAGAAATGGTATGGACCTAGCAGAAGCAGAAGAGATTAAGAAGAGGTGGCAAGAATACTCTGAAGAACTATACGAGAAAGATCTTCATGACCCAGATAATCATGATGGTGTGACCACTCATTTAGAGCCAGACATCCTGGAATGCAAAGTCAAGTGGGCCTTAGGAAGCATCACTACCAACAAAGCTAGTGGAGGTGATGGAATTCCAGTTAAGCTATTTCAAATTCTAAAAGATCATGCTGTGAAAGTGCTGCACTCACTATGCCAGCAAATTTGGAACTCAGCAGTGGCTACAGTATTGGAAAAGGTCAGTTTTCATTCCAATCCCGAAGAAAGGCAATGCCAAAGAATGCTCAAACTACCGCACAATTGAACTCATCTCACATGCTAGTGAAGTAATGCTCAAAACTCTCCCCCAGGCTTTAGCATTATGTAAACTGTGAACTTTCAGATGCTCAAGCTGGTTTTAGAAAAGGCAGAGGAACCAGAGATCAAATTGCCAACATCTGCTAGATCATGGAAGAAGCAAGAGAATTCCAGAAAAACATCTATTTCTGCTTTATTGACTACGCAAAAGCCTTTGACTGTGTGGATCACAAGAAACTGTGGAAAATTCTGAAAGACATGGGAATACTAGACCACCTGACCTGCCTCTTGAGAAATCTGTATGCAGGTCAGGAAGCAACAGTTAGAACTGGACATGGAACAATAGATTGGTTCCAAATAGGAAAAGGAGTATATCAAGGCTGTATAACGCCACCCTGCTTATTTAACTTCTATGCAGAGTACATCATGAGAAATGTTGGGCTGGAAGAAGCACAAGCTGGAATCAAGATTGCCAGGAGAAATATCAACAACTTCAGATATGCAGATGACACCACTCCCCTTATGGCAGAAACTGAAGAACAACTAAAGAGCTTCTTGATGAAAGTAAAAGAGGAGAGTGAAAAAGTTGCCTTAAAACTCAACGTTCAGAAAACTAAGATCATGGCATCTGGTCCCATCATTTCATGGCAAATAGATGGGGAAACAGTGGAAACAGTGTCAGACTTTATTTTTCTGGGCTCCAAAATCAGATGGTGACTGCAGCCATGAAATTAAAAGACACTCACTCCTTGGAAGGAAAGTTATGACCAACTTAGACAGCATATTGAAAAGCAAAGATATTACTTTGCCAACAAACGTCCATCTAGTCAAGGCTATGGTTTTTCCAGTAGTCATGTATGGATGTGAGAGTTGGACTATAAAGAAAGCTGAGCGCCAAAGAATTGATGCTTTTGAACTTGGTGTTCTAGAAGACTCTTGAGAGTCCCTTGGGCAGCAAGGAGACCCAACCAGTCTATCCTAAAGGAGATCAGTCCTGGAGCTCATTGGACTGATGTTGAAGCTGAAACTCCTATACTTTGGCCACTTGATGCGAAGAGCTGACTCATGTGAAAAGTCCTTGATGCTTGGAAAGACTGAAGGCAGGAGGAGATGAGGGCAACAGAGGTTGAGATGGCTGGATGGCATCACCAACTCGATGGACATGAGTTTGGGTAAACTGTAGGAATTGGTGGTGGACAGGAGGCCTGATGTGCTGTGGTTCATGAGGTCACAGAGTCGGATGCGACTGAGCGACTGAACTGAACTGAACTGACATATGCTCTAACTAAGGAATGAATTGAGGGAAGGGGATCAAAAGGGAAAATGGGCTATTATTTTAAAGATGATGGACAGAATGTGGCACTCAGGCAGATGGCTTTTGAGGAGAGACCTAAAGCAAGAACAAGAAACAAGCCATGTAGTATTTATAGGAAGAACATCCCAAGGCAAGGGAGCACAAATAAGAACAACATCACACATTGGAACGTTCTAAATCCAGCACAACTGTACTGGAGTAAGTGATGAGGAACATAGTAGAAGATGAGGTCACTGAATTGAAGTCACATCATAATGGTGGCCTATGAGTCACAACATTATGACTGAAAGTCATTGGAGAGTTTTAAATTAACATGTAGCACTTTTTAAGTAAAAGGACACAAGTGCTTAAATACAAATACTATCTGGTCTAGCCATGGTTGCTGTTTAGTTGCTGTCATGTCTGACTCTTTTGTGATCCCATGGACTGTAGCCTGCTAGGCTCCTCAGTCCTTGGGATTTCCTAGGCAAGAATACTGGAGTGAGTTGCCATTTGCTTCTCCAGGGACTCTTCTTGACTCACAGATGGAACCCATGTTTCCCACATTACAGGCAGATTTTTTACCACTGAGCGACCAGGGAAGCCTGGTCTCACCATTAGATGACTATAAAATGGGGCATAATTTTATCTAGCTCCAAATTGCAGTGATCCTTATCTGCTTACTGGGTGCAGACTTACTCTTACTAAAAGTGCACCTCGCCTATGCTCACAGAGCAGTCTTTCAGCATTAATTACCAAGTAGCATCTTATTTTTTCCTCTCTAGTTTATGCTTCCACTTGTCAACAGTCTGCTACCCACAAGGTTGCTTGCAGGAGCGTCAAAGCTTCCATGAGCATTTGTGCGATCTCAGGTACCTTTTGCAGGGATGCTCCATACAGAGGCATGATGTACTTTCTACTCTGTTCTTTTTTCTTTTTCCAGAGGGATTGCAGTCCTGGTGATGCCTTAATTTGATTTCAATTTTTAAAGGTTATTTTCCATTTACAGTTATAACAAAATATTGGCTATATTCCTTTTGTTGTATGACACATCCTTAAATCTGTCTTGCACTCAGTGGTTTCTACTTCCCACTTCCCCACCCTCATGTTGCCCACCTCCCCACTCACCCGCTACTGGTAGCCAGACACCAGCTTGTAGTTCTCACTAGCCACTAGCTGGTAGTTCTCAATATCTGTGAACCTGCTCCTTTCTTGTTTTATTCACTAGTTTGTTGTGTTTTTTAGATTCTACATTTAAGTGGTGCCTCACAGTATTTGCCTTTCTCTGTCCAACATTTCAGTTAGCATAATACTGTCTAAATCCATGTTGCTGCAAATGGCAAAATTTCATTCTTTTTTAAGATTGAGCAGTATTCCATTGTGTATATGTACCACATCTTTCTCCATTCATCTGTTGTTTGACAGTTAGGTTGCTTCCATATCTTGACAATTGTAAATGATGCTGCTGTGAACATTGGGGTACATGTCGGGCTTCCCTGATGGCTCAGAGGTTAAAGCATCTGCCTGGAATGCTGGAGACCCTGGTTCAATCCTTGGGTCAGGAAGATCCCCTGGAGAAGGAAATGGCAACCCACTCCAGTACTCTTTCCTGGAGAATATCATGGAGGGAGGAGCCTGGTAGGCTACAGTCCATGGGGTCGCAAAGAGTCAGACATGACTGAGTGACTTTACTTTCTTTCATCTTTTCAAATTAGTTTTTTTTTTTTTTTAAATATACTGAGGAGTGTAATTGCTGGTTCGTATGGTAGTTATATGGTAGAGCAAAAAAGCTGGCTTAAAACTTAACATTCAAAATGCTAAGATCATGGCATCTGGTCTCATCACTTCATGGTAAATAGATGGGGAGACAATGGAATCAGTGACAGACTATTTTCTTAGGCTCCAAAATCAGTGCAGATGGTGATGGCAGCCATGAAATTAAAAGATGCTTGCTCCTTGGAAAAAAAGCCATGGCAAGCCTCAGTTCAGTTCAGTTGCTCAGTTGTGTCTGACTGTTTACAACCCTATGGACTGTAGCACGTCAGGCCTCCCTGTCCATCACCAACCCCTGAAGCCTACTCAAACTCATTGATGATGCCATCCAACCATCTCATCCTCTGTCTTCTCTTTCCACCTTTAATCTTTCCCAGCATCAAGGTCTTTCCCAATGAGTCCGTTCTTCACATCAGGTGTCAAAGTATTGGAGCTTCTGCTTCAGTATCAGTGAAGTGAAAAAGTGAAGTAAAGTCGCTCAGTCATGTCTGACTGGCTCCTCTGTCCATGGGATTCTTCAGGCAAGAATACTGGAGTGGGTTGCCATTTCCTTCTCCAGGGGATCTTCCCAACCCAGGGAATGAACCCAGGTCTCCTGCACTGCAGGCAGCTGCTTTATCCTCTGAGCTACCAGGGAAGCCCAGTATCAGTCCTTCCAGTGAATATTCAGGACTGATTTCCTTTAGGATGGACTGGTTGGATCTCCTTGCAGTCCAAGGGACTCTCAAGAGTCTTCTCCAACATCACATTTCAAAAGTATCACTTCTTCAGTGCTCAGCTTTCTTTATAGTCAAACTCTCATATCCATACATGATTATTGGAAAAACCATAGCTTTAACTAGATGGATCTTTGTCAGCAAAATAATGTTTCTGCTTTTAACTATGCAAATTAAATACTCTGAGACATATATTCTAATATTTCTACTAATTATATTAAATACTAAGGATTATTGTATAATAACTGTAATAAATGCCATGATGTAAACTTTTAATAATAGTAACAAAATAAATACATCACGATGATAGTATAATTGCTCAAGCAATGTCAACTTCTCAAAAGTTAAAAAGTGATGATTTCTAGAAAGACATGATGCTTAAAAAATTCAGAAAAAGATACAAAAGATAAAGATTTTAAAATTCCATGGTACAATAATTAGAATTTTCTTCTTGTCATTTGTAACACTGAGTTTGACTCTTGGTGAGTGTTGAGCCAAAAGACACAAACAAAATGAAGATTGGGAGGAGGGAGTATTCATTACTTTCAGGAAGTAAGGAGAACACCAGGGATCTTTCCCAGAGCAGTGTCTCCCTGAACAGCAAAATCGGGGAAGTTTTAAGCTAAGGGTACATGTACATTCATAAATGGACTGGGTGGTTGACAGAGCTCAAGTTTTAGTTGATTGAAGCCACAAGCATCAGAAAAGATCAGTATTATCATCCCTTAGTTGATCTGGTGGTTGAGTGTCCAATGGGGTTTAAATTCTGCAAAACAGAAACAAACTGGGACTCTTTACAACTGATGTGTTATCCTTGCTATTGTTATTCTCTTGCCCATTTGCACTTTGTTCTTTAGTTCCCTTAAGATCATTATTATGGAGATCTGTTCAAGGGTAAGAATTGTGGGCAGGCTTAGATCTTAAAATAGCTTAGGTAAAAAATATCTTCTCTAATATCCAGAAAGCCATGTCTGGTTCTCTTTTTCTGAGTCCTTCTACCTTATCTGTATACATTCTCAGATATACTCAGCTGAATCTGTATTACTTTAATCCATATGCTTATTCATATAAACTCCCATCAAGTTTTCTTCTAGGATTTGCCTTCCTAGTATGTGATTTTTTATCAGTTTCATATATTCAAGGCTTTATAATTAGTTGTCTATTTAATCCCTAATGTATAGAAGGATTGTGAGGGCTTAATGTTTGAATATATTCATGTCATTACTGAAATGACTTTAAGCCAGTAAAAATTGTAGAGAGTTTCCCACTGATACACAGTAGCCTCATTGAACCATAAAAATATGTATCAGCAGGTTCATATTCAAACTCTATGATGCCAGGTGCAGACATAGGTCAAAAGAAAAAAAATAAATAAAACAAATGAGGTACAACTTTGCCTAAAGTTGAAATAACATGTTTTCACCCCTCAACAACTAACATGAAAGCACGAAACTGTGTCAAACAGAGATCTGAAAGAACACAAGCTCTAATTTTCAACATTGCCAGGGAATTTCCCATCGCCAATCTGTAAACAAAGCTGATGACCCAGTTCATTCATTTCGTACTTTAGGGATGTTTTATTTTCGACACCGAGAGGAGTTTTTGGTAGGAGTGAGCTATACTAATTGTCATATTAGAGAGGCATAACTGGGTCTAACATAGACAGTGAATTTAGAGGTCAATAAAGAGACATTTTCACTGATTACTATGTAAACTGAGAAAGAACTGAATTAAAACAAGGACAGAAGATTCATTGTGGCTGCACAATTTAACATAAGTGAGAAGTTAAACGACACATAATTGGGGGAAAAATCAGTCTGTACCTAGACAAACAAGAGTTATTTCTATGGATTTTTAGTGTTTGAATTAATCTTTCAATTATATGGAGCATTCTTCCAATGAATTTTTAGTTCATGTGATGTTTCCTATCAACTTAAGCTGAAAACATAATAGCTACCTCTCTTAATCTGCCTGAAATTATTGTGTTGGAAATGACTGCTGGGAGAAATGTAACTCATAGGAACAGAAAGTAGAAAGCAGTCAGGGGTTGGAGCTTCTGACTTGAAGTGGAAAGTTTCTGTTCAATGGGCACAAAGTTTCAGTTATACAAGATAAAAATATCTAGGGTTCTGTTGTACCCTTAACTCTTAATACACTTGAAAATCTGTCACAAGGTTAGACTTCATGGTATGTATTTCTTATCAAAATGTTTTAAGAAGACACATGCATAAAAGATGTCTCTAAAAGTATATATTTCTTGTTGCTTCAGAGTAGCGTTACTGCGGTGAATGCATGTATTCATCCCATTGCAGTGAATATAATACATTATGTAGAGACACAAGAGTAAAAGATGTTTCTAAGAGTCATAGCTATGCATATGAATCAGGACTGTGCTATTTCAGTGACAGATGTGCTCATTATATTATGATGTATGAAATAAACTATGTGAAGACTTTTTTTTTTAAAGGATACCAGTGGCTATGGATCAGGAGTTGATATATTTTTTTTCTTTTTTTTGCGTAAATTTGATACTAAATGATTTTTGAGTATAAACATTTATTTGATACCAATGTGTGAAACTTGACTATAGACTAATTTTTAGTGAGAACCAATTGAATTTGCAAAATATTTTATTACTATTCACAAATATGCTTAATATTTTATCATTTTTTTCTGATATTAATCACAAAATGTATGGATTCACAATTAGATTTAAATTCCCAATAAACACAAATAAATTTTTTGGTATATCCCA
>SJYC01057777.1:0-14818 GCA_006408675.1 Madoqua kirkii
AGTTTCCTTTTCTTTCTTCTCAAGTTATTTATTCCATTTTTTTTTTCCCAGAAGACATAACGTTATTTGTCCTTTTGGCATACATAATTCTTTATTCAAATTCTTTTACTAGATCTGATTCATCATTTTATTTTCATTTTTTATCTTTCTACCTACTCACTTTTACACCTCCATAAATTATCAATTTATCCATCTTGATTTTTCTATGTTTTATAGAACCTGATACATGGTGCTATATGGTGAATGCTGGCCTCCTAGACAGGATGCTTCTAATAACTTCACATCCCATTCTCTGTATCTAACTAGACAAGCAATCTTTAGTCAACTTTCATTTTTGAGTATTGTGTTTTCCTTTGAAAAAAATATTATGTTTTTCTCTTTTTGCCACATGCGTCTTTACGAAAAGGAACAGGCATCAGATAATTTAGCATGTAGATTGATTTGCAGTTCTTCTGAAATAGGAGAAAAGAAAAAGGCAACAATGGTCTTAGTCATTGGAAATAATATCCATATCATGATTGAACTGATGAAAAGACAAAGAACTTTTCATGCCTTTGACTTGTAGGACTTCTCTAGTTAATTTTGCAAGTTTTCATTAGATCACTTGGTTGCCACAGGCATTCCCAGAACTCTTTTCAGTGCAGTCTTCACCTCCTTGTTCCTGAGACTGTAGACAAGAGGATTAAGTAGGGGAGTAACCACTGTGTAGGTCACTGCCACCAACTGGTCTTTGTCTGAAGCAGACTTGGATTTGGGCCGAAGGTATATGATGGAGGCACAGCCGAGTGGACAAAAACCACAGTGAGGTGTGAGGCACAGGTGGCAAATGCTTTCCTCTTGCCTTCAGCCGAGGGGATCTTCAGGATGGTGTTAACGATGAAGCCATAGGATATGAGAATTAGCAGAAAAGGCACCATGATTACCAGGATGCTGAGGCTGAACAGAGCTAGTTCTTTTACGTGAGTGTCTGTGCATGCTAACTTAATAACTGGTGCCATGTCGCAGAAATAGTGGTTGACCTTGTTTGGGCCACAAAAATGCATGCCACATATGAGATTGGTGGCCACCGAAGCAATAAAGAAACCTGTGACTGTTGACAGAGCTACCAACCCCAAACCTAGCCTTTTGTTCATGATGAGTGTGTACCTCAGGGGGTGGCAAATTGCCACGTAGCGATCATATCCCATCACAGCAATGAGAAAGCAGTTGGTACATGCAAAGCCAAGGAAGAAGAAGAGCTGGGTGGCACAGGCTAAGAAAGAGATAGTCTTGATGGCTGAAAGCAGGTGGACCAGCAGCTGAGGGATGATGACGAAAGTGTAGCAAGACTCAGAGAAGGAAAGGATGAATAGGAAACCATACATGGGAGTGTGTAAAGTCCTGCTGAAGCAGATAACAGTCATGATGGTTGCATTGGCCATTAGGATGGTCAAGTACAGAAGGAGGAAGGTGACAAAAAGCAGCACTTGGAGCTCCTCCAGGTTAGAAAACCCCACCAGGATGAACTGTGTAACCACAGCGGTTCTATTGAAACCTTGCATCTGAATAACTTCCTTTTGTGAATGAGTTTGGAGAGAGAAAATGATAAGTATCTTTGTACAAAGACTATTCCCCAAATGCCTTCCCTTTAAGGATTATATTTTCAGACCTAGAATATTGAAAGATCTCTCTCTCTCAACCTGTCTAAACATAGATATTCCTTTGATAATTTAAAAATATTATCCTACAAAATAGGAGAATGATTAGCTATATTATAGAAATATACAAAGATTGAAAGAGGCAACCATGTGATATTAGCAAAGTGTATATAAGAACATTAGAAAATTCTCCTAGTATAATAAGAGGAAAAGCAAGATACAAAGTTATATATATAATAAGATTAGAGCTGATTATGTTTGCTTTCTGATATATTTTCTAAATATTTAACAATAAGCTTTTACAATTTGATAAATATACTTCACTTTTATGTAGGCTAGAATATTTCCCTCTCTTTTTAGCTACTACCCAAACACAAGAAAAACTTGCTACTTCCAAAAATAATGCTATTATTTTAAAACAATTGCTTTAGAAGCATTCACATTTCTGAGTTCAGCATGCCATTATAACACCTGTTTGCCCAGAAGATTATTGATAGCTTGATACACCTGTCCTCTGATTACTGGCAGTCACAGTAGATGGCCTGCTGGGGTGGGGGCAGGTAGAGAAAGCACAAGTCAGTGACCAAAATACAACCAGTGAACAGCTATGATAATAAAAGCAAGCTTAAGGATTAATATATATTTTTTTAAGTTCAGCAACAATTCTTGTCTGAGAACAGTCAGACAATCCAAGTCATCATTTGATATGTCAGAAAGCATGTTAGAGGAGTTGCAATAGGAGTGGTGATTGAAGAAAAATGGGGATTTCTCATTCTATGATTGGTAAACTCATTTCTAATATTCTTTTATGAATGAGGCTATTTATGGCACTTTTGTTTTCAGAGACTGATCAGCCACTTCGTCATGGCAAATTTGCCTCTGGAAATGCACCATTTCTCCAGCTCTTTTTCCATATCACACCCTTGAAAATTTTCTACCAGGTATAGTTCACAGTTCAATTAAAACATGAAAGGAAGCAGTTGTAATTGCCTATTGAAAGCAAAAAGAAAAAAAAATTAGGAACTTATTAAACATTTTCTTTACTTAATTTTATACAGTGTAATTCAATAATAAGTGCTTTCATTTAGGGAGAGGTTGTTATCATGTGTAAACAATTTTATTGCAAAATATGATCAATATCTATTTTGAACAAAATAACAAAAATCCATTTTAATTTCATTTTATTTCTAACTTGTTAAACACTATGGTACTCAAGGCTTTTGAGATGACAAACAGAAAATTCTTAGGCAACTTTGGTGAATACCCTCATCCATGGGCTTATGTCATTTGCATTGTTTACACGTATCCTTTGGTTTCCATATCTCCTATTCTTGACACTGCACTATCCCTGTTACAATTTTGAAAGTATTTCTGTTCTGAAGTTTCCATATTCAAATATCTTAATCTATATTTTTTTATTCTTTATCAAAATTTTTTTTTCATTTTTCTACCAATGCAGCTACTTTGATGCTCAGTATCCATCATAATCAAACTAGCATAGACAACGTATAGAGTCAGTAGGAAGACTGAAGCTAGGATAATGGAAGGAAGGAAGGGAGCAACAGGAATGCACCTTGAGTCTTCAATAGCCAAAAAGTGTTAGGGTGAAGAAAGAGACCATCTCAGGGATTTCACATTATCTTGTAGTATTAAGTCATCCAGAGCCTTAGTCATTTTCAACTTTGAGAGTCAGGTTCAAAAATTCAGGAGAAATCAGATTTACTACATGTAGCACTCAACATCATCAAACGTGTTAGCTACTTTAGCGGCTATAAAATACAGGGTTGTTTGATGTGACACACTGGGTACATTCACTATTCATCCTGGCAGGTTTCCTTCAGTTAGATAGCTCCACATTCCTGCTAATGTAACCCTTTTTCTTTGCATCAGACATGGCAGAAAACCAAATGTTTTATGTAAGCTACCTCAGTTTGTCTTTCACAACCCAGTTGATAGCACAAGTGTTTTGTCTCCCTTCTGTAGCTAATGCAGGGGCACTAAATACCCTCTCCTGAGCAGAGTGACCTGTGAACATTTTTATCTCTGCATTCAATGTGATGAGTTGAGCTCATCTCTTTATATGTTTAACTTTCTCTGGATTATAAACTTTTAATAGACAAAGGTAATATTTTTTATTAATAACAGAATACCTAGCATGTAGTATAGTTTCTAGTTTGTCATGGGCTAAATTTTTTTGACCTCAATAGAATATAAAAGTAATAATTAATATGCTGAAGTAATAGAGTCAGTACCAGAATCCAAGTCTTCTAACTTGTATTTTAAAGTAGAATCACATTTTATTTCTATACCATCTCTCATATATATAAAATACACATAGGCATATTGAGATGAATGTTGGAAGGAAATAAAATATTACTTGTGTTATTTCCAGAAATAGGACAATTATGGGTAGTTTTATGTCCTTATGTTTATTTTTTATGTATTTTCAAAATTCTTTTTCCTAGTTTCATTAAGATATAATTGACATATATCACTGTATGTCTTCTAACATTTAAACCACTTCCTTCCTATTACATTTTATGCAATCTATTCTTTACCTTGCTGAAAGAGTATCTGCCCAACCCTTTTTCCAAGAGACTAAAGCATGATCTCACACTGCTTGTTCAAGTAAAACTCATATTACTCTTTATGAATTTTCTAGAATAGTCCAATTTTAATTACCTAATGTTCTTAAATTTTCAAATGTTATACTTGAAAATTATTATTTCTATGCCTTAGATTAGGAGCATGAAAAAAAAGAACAAAGGGAATAAGAAAATTGGCAAGTCAAAGATATGATAAGTACATTCAAAGATTCAAAGATGGGAAAAAGACAAGATGTTGCTTAATTTTATCACAATTTTGTGAATCAGACTGTTTTCAATTTCCTGCTAAATCATCAGCTTCTCTTTCAGTAATTCAAATAAGAATTTAGTTATATTTAAGGAAGCCTTCACTCTTGGCCCCAATCATATTACTGCTTTTATATTTTCTCTCATATTGTTTCACATACTTATATAGATTGTTGTTTTCTATATCCAAATCCCTGTTAACAAAAATCCATTTTAATTTCATTTTATTTCTAACTTGTTAAACACTATGGTACTCAAGGCTTTTGAGATGACAAACAGAAAATTCTTAGGCAACTTTGGTGAATACCCTCATCCATGGGCTTATGTCATTTGCATTGTTTACACGTATCCTTTGGTTTCCATATCTCCTATTCTTGACACTGCACTATCCCTGTTACAATTTTGAAAATATTTCTGTTCTGAAGTTTCCATATTCAAATATCTTAATCTATATTTTTTTATTCTTTATCAAAATTTTTTTTTCATTTTTCTACCAATGCAGCTACTTTGATGCTCAGTATCCATCATAATCAAACTAGCATAGACAACGTATAGAGTCAGTAGGAAGACTGAAGCTAGGATAATGGAAGGAAGGAAGGGAGCAACAGGAATGCACCTTGAGTCTTCAATAGCCAAAAAGTGTTAGGGTGAAGAAAGAGACCATCTCAGGGATTTCACATTATCTTGTAGTATTAAGTCATCCAGAGCCTTAGTCATTTTCAACTTTGAGAGTCAGGTTCAAAAATTCAGGAGAAATCAGATTTACTACATGTAGCACTCAACATCATCAAACGTGTTAGCTACTTTAGCGGCTATAAAATACAGGGTTGTTTGATGTGACACACTGGGTACATTCACTATTCATCCTGGCAGGTTTCCTTCAGTTAGATAGCTCCACATTCCTGCTAATGTAACCCTTTTTCTTTGCATCAGACATGGCAGAAAACCAAATGTTTTATGTAAGCTACCTCAGTTTGTCTTTCACAACCCAGTTGATAGCACAAGTGTTTTGTCTCCCTTCTGTAGCTAATGCAGGGGCACTAAATACCCTCTCCTGAGCAGAGTGACCTGTGAACATTTTTATCTCTGCATTCAATGTGATGAGTTGAGCTCATCTCTTTATATGTTTAACTTTCTCTGGATTATAAACTTTTAATAGACAAAGGTAATATTTTTTATTAATAACAGAATACCTAGCATGTAGTATAGTTTCTAGTTTGTCATGGGCTAAATTTTTTTGACCTCAATAGAATATAAAAGTAATAATTAATATGCTGAAGTAATAGAGTCAGTACCAGAATCCAAGTCTTCTAACTTGTATTTTAAAGTAGAATCACATTTTATTTCTATACCATCTCTCATATATATAAAATACACATAGGCATATTGAGATGAATGTTGGAAGGAAATAAAATATTACTTGTGTTATTTCCAGAAATAGGACAATTATGGGTAGTTTTATGTCCTTATGTTTATTTTTTATGTATTTTCAAAATTCTTTTTCCTAGTTTCATTAAGATATAATTGACATATATCACTGTATGTCTTCTAACATTTAAACCACTTCCTTCCTATTACATTTTATGCAATCTATTCTTTACCTTGCTGAAAGAGTATCTGCCCAACCCTTTTTCCAAGAGACTAAAGCATGATCTCACACTGCTTGTTCAAGTAAAACTCATATTACTCTTTATGAATTTTCTAGAATAGTCCAATTTTAATTACCTAATGTTCTTAAATTTTCAAATATTATACTTGAAAATTATTATTTCTATGCCTTAGATTAGGAGCATGAAAAAAAAGAACAAAGGGAATAAGAAAATTGGCAAGTCAAAGATATGATAAGTACATTCAAAGATTCAAAGATGGGAAAAAGACAAGATGTTGCTTAATTTTATCACAATTTTGTGAATCAGACTGTTTTCAATTTCCTGCTAAATCATCAGCTTCTCTTTCAGTAATTCAAATAAGAATTTAGTTATATTTAAGGAAGCCTTCACTCTTGGCCCCAATCATATTACTGCTTTTATATTTTCTCTCATATTGTTTCACATACTTATATAGATTGTTGTTTTCTATATCCAAATCCCTGTCATGTCTCATGTTTTTCAATGCACCTTCTCTGGTTACTAGAATCCATATAAATGCTCATTCTCTTCATAACACTTAGAGATCTTAAAATCATACTGGTATGAAGTATGGGTTAGATAACGTCTTTTGTATTTTTAGAATTAATTTATATCTCTTATTTTCTATCTATCTATCTAACTATCATCCATTTATCTATGTCATATCCTCTGCAGATTGTTTCTTTGGGGAAAGGGACCCATAACAATATATCCCAAATAATGTGCTGCCTCCACCACAGTTTAAGACACATAGTAGACTCTAAACAAAACATAATAACAAATAATGGTATTCTTAAATTCTCCCTTAGCTTCTCCTTTAGTTTTTTCATCTACTATGATTTTTATCTAGAATGTGTTCTTTGCTCTTTTACTATAGTCCATATAATTTATAATATTTTTATTATTCCCCCAATTATTTTTTTTAAATAAACCTATGAGGATGAGCTTTCCTGCCCCCTAGTTACTTTTATTGCTTGATTTCTCAGTTTTTAAATTTCATATAGGGCATGGTATATGTGTATATATGTTTCCATTTATGTGTATATGCAGACTCACTAGGAGCAAAAAGCTTTTTTATTTTAAGAAAAATAGCATATATTTTTGTTAGAAAAAATGACTCTGGTATAAAATCTTTTTCATAATACTAAAAACTATGATGCAAATGCATTCAAATCTTAAATCCTTGGTGGAAAACAGTTTCTTCTTCAGGTAGTAACTGATAGAGAGATTACACTTACCCACCTACCTTCAAATGATCAAGGAAGTTGACATATGACTTTGACTTTGAGGATTCACAGTCTTGTAGGTCTTTTGAATGTGGAAAGAGCAGCAGTAGAAGTTTACTTGTAAAAATAATGTCATCTGTCCTAAAGGGGTAAATGATTGGGAAAAAATGTGCTGAAACGCTTCATAATGGGTTTATTTGGACACTTAGATGTCTTAACCTTTTTAAGTTTTAAATAAGAAGCTGAAATTAGCCCAGTCTCTATTCATATGTCAATTCAGAGTCTGTAATTAGGTTGGAGAATATTTATAGCCTTCTGGGATTCCAAGAACTGGGGCCCTCTGAGACAAAGAGAGCTAAAGCAAAAGATAAATGACTAACTTGGACAAGACCATCTTATCTAATATCAGAAGAGAATAATATAGATTGAAAAAAATTTTATTTGAGCAAAGCATGAAAAATGTAAATAAGAATCCCTTTGGCATAAGGGAGTTGCTTTCAGATAGAAAGTTTACAAAACATTGATATGTCAAGGGAAACCAAGCTCACCAACCTGCAGATTCACTTGAAGGTTGATTTGATAAAGTATAAGACATTAAGGCAAGGGTTGGTGAATGTAACTATGTTTGGCACATTGGGGGATTACACTGGTAGGCTGCGTCTTGCTTCTATACCCAATTTGTTGTTCAGTCACTAAATCATGTCTGATTCTTTGCAACCCCACAGAGTACAGGATGCTATGCTTCTCTGTCCTTCACTATCTTCTAGAGTTTCCTCAAATGCATGTCCATTGAGTCAGTTATGTCATCCAACCATCTCATCCTCTGTCATCCCTTTCTCCTCCTGCCCTCAATCTTTCCCAACACCAAGGGCTTTTCCAATGAGTTGGCTCTTTGCATCAGGTGACCAAAGTATTAGAGCTTCAGCTTCAGCATCAGTCTTTCCAATGTATATTCAGTATTGATTCATTTAGGATTGACTGATTTGATCTCCTTGCTGTCTAAGAGACTCTCAAGAGTCTTCTCCAGAACTACAATTCAAAAGCATCAATTCTTCTTTATGGTTCAACTGTCAGATTGCATATGACTACTGGAAAAAGCATATACTGAATAAAAAGTCAAATAACTGGATTTATTAGTTCCCTTAAAGGAATTATTATAAGGGAATGACTTTTATTCAGTGACCATTCATTGAGTGCTGTGCTTTGGAAAGCACTGTTAGATATTACAGTGATACAAAGATAAATAAATTACATGAATCCATCTGATATAGCAGGGTTGCAAAACTGTGTGTAATAAGAGGCATACTGAAGCATGTGTCCATACCATTTCTGTTCTTTATCGAGCCCATCTTTGCATGAAATGTTCCCTTGGTACTCTAATTTTATTGAAGAGATCTCTAGTCTTTCCCATTCTTTTGTTTTCCTCTATTTCTTTGCATTGATCTCTGAGGAAGGCTTTCTTATCTCTTCTTGCTATTCTTTGGAACTCTGCATTCATACGCTTATATCTTTCCTTTTCTCCTTTGCTTTTTGCTTCTCCTTTTCACAGCTATGTAAGGCCTCCTTAGACAGCCATTTTGCTTTTTTGCATTTCTTTTCCACAGGGATGGTCTTGATCTTTGTCTCCTATACAGTGTCATGAACCTCAGTCCATAGATCAACAGGCACTCTATCAGATCTAGTCCCTTAAATCTATTTCACACACAGTGGAAGCACTGTATAAACATAAGGGATTAGACTTAGGTCATACCTGAATGGTCTAGTGGTTTTCCCTACTTTCTTCAATTTGTACTGTGAAAAAACCTGAGCGCTGAAGAATTGATGCTTTTGAACTGTGGTGTTGGAGAAGACTTTTGAGAGTCCCTTGGACTGCAAGGAGATCTAACCAGTCCATTCTAAAGGAGATCAGTCCTGGGTGTTCTTTGGAAGGAATGATGGTAAAGCTGAAACTCCAGTACTTTGGCCACCTCATGCGAAAAGTTGACTCATTGGAGAAGACTCTGATGCTGGGAGGGGCTGGGGGCAGGAGGAGAAGGGGACGACAGAGGATGAGATGGCTGGATGGCACCACTGACTCAATGGATGTGAGTTTGAGTGAACTCTAGGAGGTGGCGATAGACAGGGAAGCCTGGTGTGCTGTGTTTCATGGGGTCATAAACAGTCAGACATGACTGAGAGACTGAACTGAAGCATGTGTCAGTGAAGAGACAGCATAGCTAGAAAGATGAGACCTCACAGTGAATATCTTCTTTAAGGTAACCAGGGCTAAGATTTGACTATGAGTTATGAATAAAAATACTGAGAATAAGAAAGCTAAGTAGAAACTACTGAATGACTAAACCTAGGATATTCAAGGAAAAAAGACTGAAGAGGATTGCTGAGAATTTCTATTTCTTCTATTGACTACTCTGGTTATTTAAACAAATGCTCTTTCTGAAAACAACTGAAATTGCTGGGGAATATTTTAAAAATTTCCTTAATGCATATTTATCAGCTGAAAGCATTGTGGGAACTTCTAGGTCATAATCTAAGAGAAAGTAAGAATCCTGAGAAAAATGAAGTACTAAAAATGTCTTTTACACCGAGGACATTTATTTATCTAGGTGGAATTACAAATTCAGCTAGTGATATGAGGGAATCACAGGATGACGCAGACAGAAATTAAGGTTCAAGACCCACCAAAATAGGGAGTCAAACAGTAGATCTACCTTAAACTGGGACTCTGAGAAATGACACCTGAAGATAAACATGAAACAGAATTAAGCCCATCTTTTAGCTCACTGTGGGAGGTTCTGATGTGAATTGTCTCAAGGCTGACAGGAGATATGGTCGGGTTGGTGAAAATAGATTCACTTATGAAAAGTTGTAATTGGTTGGCCCTCATTCTGATTTGCATCTCAAAATTGCATCATCACTTAACTCAAGAAACCTCAGCTCTGGATTTAACGTATAGAGCATCTAAATTGGTAATGCCTCTAAGAATCTGTCAGATACAAATCCAGATTCAGCTTTTGGAAAACAGCAATATAGAAATTATAAAAATAAAAACAGAAGGAAAAAATCAAAAGAAAGAAGAAATAAAACTGTCTCTCTTCATAGATAACATGCTGCTGCTGCTGCTGCTGCTAAGTCACTTCAGTCGTGTCCGACCCTGTGCAACTCCATAGATGGCAGACCACCAGGCTCTGTCATCCCTGGGATTCTCAAGTCAAGAACACTGGAGTGGGTTGCCATTTCCTTCTCCAATGCATGAAAGTGAAAAGTGAGAATGAAGTTGCTCAGTCGTGTCTAACTCTTAATGATCTCATGGATTGCAGCCCACCAGGCTCTTCCATCTTTGGGATTTTCCAGGCAAGAGTTCTTAGATGTACTTAGATGTACAAGAGTACTTGGATGTACAAGAGTACATAGATGACATGATGGCCTACAAAGAAACTCTCAAGAATAGGCAAAAACAAACAGTCAAAAAACCCACAACAAACCAAAACCCAAAACATAAAACCCTCCTAAAACTAAAAAGGCAAGATTATAGCAACATTGATATACAAAAGTTCACTTTCCTCTATATATCAGCAATAGACAATTGAAATTTGAAATTAAAAATACAAATCATTTATATTAGCAGCTAAAAACAGAAATGCTTAAGGATAAATTACAAAATATGTACAAGACCTTTATGAGGAAAACTATAAAATATTAGTGAAAGATATTAAAGATCTTGTCAACTAAAAAAAGATACACAACTAGAGAGTTGTGAGTTAAGTTTTATTTGGTGCAAAATGAGGATTGCAGCCCTGGAGACAGCACCTCATTTAGTTCTGAGAGCTTGCTCCAAAAATGCAGTGGGGGAAGATCAATATGTGACTTTGGGGTAGTGGTAGTTCAGGGTAGTTCAATGCAATTAAACACTCATTTTACAAAAGATTTTATGCTAGTCACAAGGAGCTGATGAAGGGATTTAGTGCTTTTCTAGATATCAAGAAATGCAAAGATTGGGATCATGAAATCAGCTCCTGAAAATATCTAAAGACACGTTTCACAAGATTCCGTAAAGAACAGAGTGCCTCACTTCACTCTGAACTCCCTCAGGGGTGTTAAGGTCAACAGCTACCACAAGACAGGATTCAGCCTCCACAGAGGCAGATGGCAAATGTTCTTGTTCAGATGTTGGCAGTGCTCTTGGCAAGTGCCAATTTGTAATTGATAATCTCAATACATGGAGAAATAGTCTATGTGGATAGGAAGACTAAATTTTGTTAAGTGTCAGTTCTTCTCAGACTGATCTGTAGATTTAATGCAATCTCAGTAAAAAGTCCAGCAAGTTATTTTGTGGGATATCAAGACTGATTGTAAAGTTTATATACAAAGGTAAAAGATTTAGAATACTGACATAATACTGCATATTAACTATATTTTCTAGGTTCTGTGTCAGATATTTGATTCCTTTGATAAGCCTTGATGGCCTTTTGGAATCTCAATTATCAAGGAGGGACGCCTCTTCCTAACTAGGGTTAGAATTTTCCAATTCCCGGAGATAACAAAGGACTTTCTTTAGAGCAATTCTTTTGTATGCAAACTAATCAATCCAGAGCCCATAGCCCCTAATGAGTTAATGTGCTTTTTGTGAATCTCTTGGACTATAGTCTCTCAGGCTCCTCTCTTTGTCCATGGGATTTTCTAGGCAAGAATACTAGAGTGGGTTGCCATTTCCTTCTCTAAGGCATCTACCCGATCCAGGGATAGAACCTGTGTTTCCTGCATTGCAACTGAATTCTTTACTTGCTGAGCCATCTGAGAAGCCTACTTGTCTGCTTTTTCAGGCTCTTACACTGTTCTCTTGTCCTAAGCATGGCATGTCTTATCTTCTCTTGGGAACTGTGTACAATTAACTATCTTTCCAATGGCAATTGCTTCCTGATATGTTGTCCTCACCACATTTGAAAAAAAGTTAAAATTTTCATTTAAAAACATATTGAGATAAGAAAAAATTTATAAAACTGATACTACCCAACCCCAGCAAGTTTAGCAACATATGACTCTTTTTAATCTAGTCTATACAAGCAGTGGAATTGCTGGGTCATAGTTCATTAATGTAGATTAAATCTTCAGCAAGAGCTCTTTTTCCCTTCTGCTCTGTGACTTTCTAGTTGTTGCTTTTAGATGCAGAGTATAATTCTCAACTACAGATTTTTGGGCTTGATTTTGGGATTTAATGCCAAGAAAAAGAAGTACAAAAAGGGAAAATGGTTGTCCGAGGAGACAATATCTGAGAAAAGAAGAGAAGCTAAAGGAAAAGGAGAAAAAGAAAGATATACCCATCTGAATGCAGAATTCCAAAGAATAGCAAAGAAAAATAAAGATTTCCTCAGTGACCAATGCAAAGTAAATGGGAAAGACCAGAGATCTCTTCAAGAAAATTAGAGATTTCAAGGGAACATTTCATGCAAAGATGGAATTACCTAAAGGACAGAAATGATATGGACCTAAAATAAGCAGAAGATATTAAGAAGAGGTGGCAAGAATATACAGAAAAACTACACAAGAAAAGATCTTAATGACCCAGATAACTACAGTGGTCTGATCATTCACCTAGAGCCAGACATCTTGGAATGCACAGTCAAATGGGCTTTTAGGAAACATCATTATGAATAAAGCTAGTGGAGGTGATGAAATTCCAGTTGAGCTACTTCAAATCCTAAAAGATGATGTTGTGAAAGTGTTTCATTGAATATGCCAGCAAATTTGGAAAACTCAGCAGTGGCCACAGGACTGAAAAAGGTCAGTTTTCATTCCAATCTCAAAGAAAGGTAGTTCCAAAGAATGTTCAAACTACAACACGATTGCACTCATCTCACATGCTAACAAAGCTTCCTTCAAGTGAGGCTCCAACAGTATGTGGAAAAAGAACTTCCACATGTTCAAGTTGTATTTAGAAAAGGCAGAGGAACCAGAGATCAAATTGCCAACATCCACTGGATCATCAAAAAAGCAAGAGTGTTACAGAGAAACAACTGTTTTATTGACTACACCAAAGCCTTTGACTGTGTGGATCACAACAAACTGTGGAAAATTCTTAAACAGATGGGAATAACAGACCGCTTTATCTGCCTCCTGAGAAATCTGTATGCAGGTCAAGAAGCAACAGTTAGAACCAAGATGGCACAATGGTTTGGTTCCAAATTTTGAAAGGAGTACATCAAGGTTGTATATTGTCACCCTGCTTATTTAACTTATATGTAGAATACATGATGCAAAATATCAGGCTAGATGAAGTGTAGTTGGAATCAAGACTGCCTGGAGAAATATTAATAACCTCAGATAGGCAGATGACACCATCTGTATGGCAGAAAGTGAAGAAGCACCAAAGAGCCTCTTGATGAAAGTGAAAGAGGAGAGTGAAAAGGTGGCTTAAAACTCAACATTCAAGAAATGAAGATTATGGCATCTGGTCCCATCACTTCATGGAAAATAAATGGGGAAACAATGGAAACAGTGACAGATTTCCTTTTCTTAGGCTCCAAAATCACTGCAGATGGTGACTGAAGTCATGAAATTAAAAGATACTTGCTCCTTGGAAGAAAAGCTATAACCAACCTAGACAGTATATCAAAATGCAGAGACATTACTTTGCCATCAAATGTCCATCTAGTCAAAGCTATGGTTTTTTTCAGTAGTCATGTATGGATGTGAGATTTGGATCATAGAAATAGCTGAGAGCTGAAGAATTGATGCTTTTGAACTGTGGTGTTGGAGAAGACTCTTGAGAGTCCCTTGGACTACAAGGAGATCCAACCAGTCCATCCTAAAGGAGATCAGTCTTGGGTGTTCAATGGAATGACCAGTGTTGAAGCTGAAACTTCAATACTTTGGCCACATGAATCAAAGATCTGACTCATTTGAAAAGACCTTGATGCTGGGAAAGATTGGAAGCGGGAGGAGAAGAGGGTGACAGGATGAGATGGTTGGATGTCATCACTGACATGATAAACACGAGTTTGAGCAAGCTCTGGGAGTTGGTGATGGACAGGGATGTCTGACATGCTGCAGTTCATGGGGTTGCACAGAGTCAGACATGACTGAGCAACTGAACTGAACTGATTGGGATTTATGTTAGACAATGAAGTACAGGCAGAGGGATGGTTTGCCAGTTTCAAAGTATTGTTAGCCATTCAGTTTTGTCTGACTCTTTGAGACACCGTGGTCTGTAGCCTACCAGTCTCCTCTGTCCATGAAATTATCCAGGTGAAAATACTGAAGTGGTATCCTTTCCCTTTTCCAGGAGATCTTCCAGACCCAAGAATTGAACCCAAGTTTCCTGTACTAGAGATAGATTCTTTACTATCTGAGGCACAATGTATTGCAGATTTTTTCAATAAATGCTGGAGAGGATGCAGAGAAAAGGGAACCCTCTTACACTGTTGGTGGGAATGGAAAATAGTACAGCCACTATGGAATAGTATGGAGAGTCCTTAAAA